>VNJV01005282.1:0-30271 GCA_008042635.1 Drosophila nikananu | reverse complement strand
TTTTCCGATTGCAAATTAATGTATTTTTAGCCTAGTTATTATAATTTTAAGATTTAATATTGATGGATTCAAATATTCAGATTTTAATACTTCAACCAATTTTTCTTTATCTCCTATCCTCGTATTTTTCTGTCTTTCGATCAAGAAATCTAAGTGCAAGCCGGAGGGGCATATAACATTTGGATTCCTTCAACTGGCTTGCTTTTTGATTGTATTATTATTTTTAAAAAATGTTTCCAAATATGTTCGGTTAATTTAAAACACGAATCGGAACATTACTATAAAAATACTTGGAATTAACTTAACAGAAATTTATCTGTGTTAATTTATATTATTGAGGTGGAAACCACTGTGCATCGTGGTCGCTGGCCACTGCTGTTGTGATTACGTACTGCACTCGGTGCACAATGGACAGCGACGATGACAATGACGCCGGGGCAAAGTTATATGGCACACACGTAGGGAAACTCCTCCAGTATACGCCCACGCCCACCCCAACCCCATCTCTATCGCCATCCCCTATCCCCCATCCCCATCCCCATCCCCTTTCCCAACCAGTCTGGCCAAACGACTTTGGCGCAGGACAATGGCGGAATGCAAATGGCACACGGACGTGGGGATAGATGAACACGGCGCGAAAATTTATTTGCAACCGTCGTTGGACTTGTGCAATGAGGCAGGGAGGAGGAGGAGCTGGAGGGTGAGGGTACTGAAGGCCGTGGCCGGATCCGGGGCAGCACGTAGACACAGCCGCTAACTTGGCCGGCAATTTGTGGCAGTGCAGGGAAGGCGGCGGCGATCTGGTCCTCTTTGGATTGCCGCCGCCCGCCAATTAAGCGACTTCGCCTCCTGGCGGCCACTGGCTACTGGGTACAGCAGAATCCTGGCGCACTGGTCCTGGCCCGTGTCCTGGCCGCCATTAAAACCGAGAATTGCCAGTGACGAAACGCAGGGCAAAGGAAAGTCACGGGCCGCGTACTGAATCCCGGCCAGCAACATTCTACCACGGATTTGCTGTGCTCTTATTTTGTTGCACATTTCGCAACAAAGTTGCGCCACTAAGTGCCAAGTACACGGAGAGAAAGAAATGTAGTATACATTTTGAAATCAAATTTAGTAAAAAGGATAATATTATCATTAATGGGTCTAAAGTTATGGTCTATAAATATATGACAAGAGTTACAAATTGTGATTTTTTCAAAGTGCTATTTAAAATGTATTTACTTTATATATGAACATAGATTTCAATGTTTTTCCTATAATTCTTTAATATTACTTTTTATTTAGTATTATCTGTTTAGTTTGTAGTATTATTTCGTCTTAGTTTTATTTTTATAGGTATGTATTTATTAAGTTATAAGTATTATTATTTATGGTTCCGTATTAATATTTCCTGTTATCTTTCATAAGTTTGTAGTATAATTTTGTTATTCGGATTATCCTTCAAAGTTTTGTAGTATTATTTAGAAATTAGTATTTCTTTATTTAATTTTATTTAGCACTTGGTATTTTCCTATACTATAATTTACTATTGTTATAATTCTACGCATTATTCTATATTAATTTTAAGGTCTCCAGTCAGATAATGACAGAAAATCAGGGGGACATGTACGAAATATAGGTCATGGCGGGTTTTAAATAATTTTAAATAATAATATTTTAAGTCTTTGAGTTTTTGAAAAAAAATTTATTGTAAATTGTAAACTGTTTAAATTTCAAATCAAAAATCTATATGGATATGGACTTAGGGATTTCTTAGATAATAATATTTAAAAACTAGATTTTTTTTAAATAACAATTTAAAATCTAGATTTTTTTGTAAGAAAAATATTAAAATTAGAATTTGTAATTTTGAGATATGTTGTAAAAAATATTAATTTATTTTTTGAACTGTGTAAAAAGCGTAGAAACTGTTTGCCTAAGTCACAAACTTTATGGCTCCATTGCTCCATCTCGGGGCTTTCAATTTCCTTTTTGCATTTTTATTGTTTAGCGGAATGTGTAAGGACATCTCGAGGCGACTTTGCCTGGGCTGCTGCAACGGGCCAACAAGTGGATGTCCCTCCTCCCTGCTGGTGGATGGCGGGGTATTGAGGCCGGCGGGATGACGGGCCACGGCCACTCTGGCAAACGTTGCTCGTTAGCGGGCCTGATGGAGGCAGAAGCTGGGGAAGCAGGAGGAGTAGGGTCTGGACTCGTTCGGACTGCTGCCATGTGGATGGTCTAATTTGCTAAATTGCCGCCGTCTGTGGCGCCTTAACCGAAAAGTTCACACAGTTTTTGTTCACTTAATTAAAAAATATACGATTCCTTAGGTCGTTATAAATTAAGTAGATGATTTAATGTGCAGGCAGGACTCGGGTCTTAAATGTTGGCAACAAGTTTTTAAATACTCCAACTTGTGACTTCGAAATAATGTTAATTAAAGTATGTATTTAAATGCATTGAATGCAGCTTGTTGTTTTATTAACTGAAATGAAATGATTCTGTGTTAAGCTTCAAGCCAAATCCATTTAAGCCATAGTTCCAGTCATTTTATGGCTGTAAGCAATTACATGTAGTTTAATATATTAATTACGCTTCCGTTGGCCGTGACAAATAGGCTTGGCAATTAATTACATTAAAACTTCAAAGAGCACAGCACATTTCGGTCTTTTGCTCGAAAGACACGAACTTTCTAAGGTTTGGGGGCTCAAGTGTGAATATATGAAACTGAAACTTGGTCTTTATCCTCTGCCTTAAGTTGGCCGAAAAGAAATCCCTTGCAAAACCCGCATGTGTATCCAGATTTTATAAAGTTTGTGCTAAAGTTTTCCCCAGCAGTTTTACCGACTTCTTTTTTTTTTTTGGGTTACAACTGATTTTGTACTTAATTTTCAGGTGCTTCCCTATATATGTATTTATGTATACTTCACAATGATGGGAAAATTCTGAAAAGCAAAAAGAAAACTAGTGATTTAAGAGCTTTTTATTTGAATTAATTTTTTGAGTTTTGATCATTTTCCACAGAGATTATTTTTTTAGAATTAAGAATTCTTTTTAACCCATATTTATTTAAATTTAAATTAAAATTATTTTATTTTAGTTATGAGAATTATAAATTATATTTAGTTTAATTTATTTTATTTTAATTATGACAGTGGTAAAGATTAACAAAATTTGAGTCTGAAATTAACTTTTATGTGGTGTGACCAGATCTATTGTTGCCTTACCGTTATCTCCATATAACCAGTGATGAAATTTTATACCAGTTTTACTTCTTATTTCATTCCTCTCAAAAGCGCATGATAAACACTATATACTTTGCCGCTTCAGCAATTTTGCGGAAGCAAAGAGTTCCTTAATCCCCGTAGACACTGTGGTGTGACCAGACCAGCCGTTGACTTATCGTTATCCTGATGCTCAGTCGAGTGCTAAAAGCAACGCCACAACAAGAACAAACACGCACACACACGCACTTGGCCAAGTGCAATGCAATATATCGCCGGCTTCTCCTTGCGTTGCAAACTGCCAATCCAATTAGTTTGGACAGTGTAAACAAGGAGCTTGAGCTCCTCATGGATCCTGCCGTCCTGGTATCCTCGCGTGTGGCCACCGGGCAATAAAAATGGAAACAGGACAAACAACAATAACGCAAAGGCAGAAAGGAAGCTTACTTCGAATAGCCGAAGTTTGTATGCCCTTGCAGGAAACTATTTTATTTAAATTTTAAAAAGTAATTAGAAAGCTATAATTGTCAGATTAAATCAGTCTTGACTTGTAAATCTATATGCTAAGTGCTTAAAAAAATTAAGAAACACTTGCAGCACATAAAGTGACTTGGCTAGATCTACTAGGCTGCAGATGTTGGTTTAAAATGGAAGATCTACATGCAAGATTATTACAACTGATTCAATTTGTAATGTTATCAGGGAGGGTATAAGAATAAATGCAACAATATTGGCTTAGGCACCCGTGACCATTGCTGGCAATTGGTCTACAGAAAAATATATCCTTTTGGAGTTAAAAAAATACAATAACCTTAAATACATGAAGCTCTATAAATATTCAATATGTAATTTAAACAATCACATAATTTTATTTTAAATATATTGTTTTTTAATATTATAACAAGTTTTCCCAAATTTCCTGTGGTTTTCAAAAGAAATTTACTCATACAACATATAAAATTAAATCTTACTTTTAAAAAAGCTAGATGTGGCGGTAAATAAGCGACTTTGGCCACACTGGCAGCAGAAAAAGCCAGCGATCCGGGACTCAGACAGCGGACACACACTCACACACAGAGGGAGAGGGAGTGATAGGGAGGAAAAGCGACAGGGACTGGGACCAGGCTGACTGACTGGCTGGTCATTGGATGCCCCCAGGCCTCAGGATGTGGGACTAGGAATAACATTTTTATTTTTCCCGTATTCTCTCTGTCTCTTAACTATTTATGAGGTCGAGCTGTTTGTGCAGTTTGATTATTTTGCTGGCAGCAGAGCAACGGTAACCGGTGACTTTTCATAATTCAACATTTCGGCTGACTCACTCGCACAAACACACGTGCAATGGGTTTTCCAAATCGAGATGGAGACAGAGAAAGCAAAATAACAGTAGATCGCTCTGGGAGTTGCCTGCATTAGGGATGCGAGAATATCGATAGTATAAGTATAAGGCCACACTATCTTTATCATCAGTAGTTGAGCGGAAATAGATATGCAACAAAGAGTTTATAAACACAAAAGCTAGATTATATTTGTAAAATATGTAGGTATATAAAATCCATATATGAATATTGCAAATAATTCACCAACTAAAGCTTATAATTTATCGACATTAATATCAGTGTTTGACTAGGGCGGCGATCAGTTGGTAAGCATTGAAAATGTATCCCAACCTGTGCCCTTTTTTTTTAATTAAAAATTGCTTACTGCAGCCGCCCTACTGGGCAATGAAACATAAAAAGTATGGGAAGATGCAGCCAGCCATAAATGAAATTGATTTTATTTGTATAAATTGAAATTGGTTTCAACGCAGTCGGCCAGATTCTGGTGCTGGAGCTGAGGCTTATGAATAAAATGCAAAAATCGCAATAACAATAACGAGAGCCGACGAGAGCTAATGGATGGTGAGACGGGAGGGTGAAAGGCTGAAATATCTGAAAACAGTAAAAGTTCCATAAATGCTTTCATATTCTTTGGTTTAAAGCGGTAGTACAGTTGCACGAAATACGTATCTAAGCGTGTCTAAGCTTGTCTGCTAAAGACTTTTTCTGCTTGTTATCACAAAGCTTTTAGTTAATTTGCATAACAGTTTAAAGTTGAAAGCAGATCACTTTTGTTTAAGAGAATATTTACTGTCATAATCGAGGGGAAAACCGCAGGATCAAGGAGATGGCCTGGAATGGAGTGAGATTTGTGGTTGTTGCTGCTGCAAAAGCATTTCATTGTGGCCATCGTGGAAGCTGTTGTTAACTGTTGCCGATGACGACTATAATGGCGACGATGATGATGATGAGGATGATGGTGTGTGTGTGTGTTGTGGGGCTGCAGGTTGATGATGAAGAAGGAGCAGCTGCAGCTGCTGGAGCCGCACAAGGCGATGCACGTGGCACGTCGTCGTCGTCGTCATCGTCCCTTTACCGTTGCCAGCTTTAATTAAAAAGTTACCTGGCAAAAATGTTTTAGCTATTTTGCCTTGCAGCAATGGCAATGCAACCAGAGCCCGCCTTCCACCTCTGAACCCTGGATGTACTTCATTCTTTCATACCTCCTGACCTGAACCCTGAACCGAGCTGCCAGTCAACGCTTCTTTGGCTGCTGCTGCTGCGGTGCAAGCAAAACTTTCTATTGGATTCCCATACCTGTACCTGTGCCCCCCAGCACCAGCCCACCTCAGTAGTCACCAATTGATTCCCGGGAAGCAGCAGCACCAGGTATCGATATCCCGTGTAAACTTCGATTGACAGCCCGCAGCGTGGAATCGGATTGGAAGCGGAAACGGAAGCGGCAGCGGAGGAATGGTAACGACTGCTCCTCGATTGAATTGGACTTGCGGGGGTCCCGGCGCATTGGTTTCTGTTTCTATTTCGAAATAGAAATCGAAATCAACTTCAACGTTTATGCCTTGCAATTTATTCGATTTAATAACTAAAAGAATGTACAAATATATAAGTTTTGCATGGCTACGGGAATGCTTTTGGGTTTTCTCAAAAATCTATGCTATATTTTTTGATTGCGCACTTCTAAAACTTGTCAAAAATTGTACTTGACTTAACTTAAAAACAGTATGCAGTATTAATTTCCCCAAAAATTTTATTAAAAAATTATGGATAAATATTTAAATTATAATACTCCTTTCGGGGTTTTTAATATCAGTCAGAAGCACAGAGCACAGTGAAGGAGTCATTTCCGACCCTATAAATCATATATGTTCTTGATCAGCATCGACCGCCGAGTCGATCTAGCCATGTCTGGTAGAATAAAAAATAAAATAATTAAAATAATATTCGAAATTTTTAAAAGGTTAAAAGTTAAAATTGTAAAAATAAATCATAATAAATAAATTGCAAAAAAATGAATTTTAACATAAATAGAAATTCAGTATGAGGTTTTATTAGCCTTATAAAAACTAACTCAAAACAGTTCCGATTGCAAATTAATGTATTTTTAGCTTAGTTATTATTTTTTTAAGCTTTAATTTTCCCAAATATTATAAAATTATGGATGAATATTTAAATTGTAATACTCCTTTTGGGGTATTATAATATCAGTCACAGAAGGGAGGGAGGGAAGGGAAGGAGTTTGTCCATCCTCAAAACTAGTTATAATTCTTATTTAAAAATTTGTTAGGTTTTTGTTCTTATTGATATTAAAAATTCCATACGAAAAGTATTTAAATAAATTAAGAGGTGAGATTGGGAATTAACTTCTATATTATAATTTTAAATTCAATTTTATTGTATTTAAATAAATTATAGTTTATTTCAATCATTGGTAATAAAATCTTATCTAACTTTTAAGCTAAGCCTTAGTTTATATAGTCTATGGCTCCTGAATTTTAAAATATTTTAATACAGAAAGACATTGCAAGCTTGAGGCATCTTTTTATTTGGCAATATTAAAAATATTAGAATATCAAAGAAATAATCATGAATTTTATAGCATAAACGCGGTATTTGCCAGGGAATGTCACTTATCACATAGCCCAGCCCAGCTCCTTTTTATTTATATTCAACGGCGTATAGACCCGCTTAGGAAATATTGCATTTGAATGAAGTTCCCATGGCTCCCGCGGGATTGGGACAGAAACAGGGACTGCGAGTGGGACCGAAGGCCTCTGGGGTGCTATTTTCCAGGTTGGCAAGAAAAAAATAAGAAAGAGAAAAGATTTGGGGAACGGAGACCCGTAGCTAGCTACTCAAGGCGATGGAGAATTTTTTAATGATGTTACTTTCAGGAGAGCTCTCAAATCGTTTGAATACAAATTGTTCGCTGTCTCCTCTCCCTCTCCTTCTCTCTCTAACGCTCCCTGTCTCCCTCCATCGCATTTCCCTGGATGTATTCATGAATTCTTTATCTCCATCTTGCTTGCTTTGCCAGTTGGCAAGTTGTGAAAGTGAAATGCGAGACATGTTCCCCAAAAATCCTTGAGGCGGTGGGGTATTCCGAGGTGGCCATTGTCAATGAACCCAAAAGTTATCCCAGCTATGCAAAATATAAGCAAAATGCAAGAGCTATGCACACTCGACCAAACAAAAAAAGGCAAGAAAATACAAATATAGAGGGTATATATTATATAATTGTTGGCACATCCAAGAGGAATTAGCAAGAAATGTACTCCTAATCTAACAGATTACTGTCTTGAAAGTTGATTGATGATTTATGAAAATATTTTCAGTTTACTTTGGATAGAAAAAGTACTTATGCTTACTTATGATAATTTCTTGGGTTTAGGTGAAATTAATTAAAATTTGTTTGTTTTCAAAATGTTTATAATAATATAAACTAAATAATATACTGTGCAAATATATGATAAGATTAATGTTAAATAAAATACCAGTAAAAGAAATATAAAAAAGATTAGATAAATAATAATAATAATAAGGAATGCATTTCAATAATAATATAATTTCTCATTAACAAAATATATTAAAGTGAAAAGCTATTTCTGGCAGTGCTCACACACTGGGCCAACGACGAACGACATCCCCCAATTTGAGGTATCGAAGGAATGTCGGGGTCATGTCAGGCTTCGCTCTGGCGCCTCTTTCTCCCTCTCCGCCACCAGGTGACATAACATTCTACGGGCGAAATGCAGCTCCGTATCCGGACAAGTGCGGCGACTGGTGGTGAGGCAGGTGCTCGGCAGTGTTTGTTGCGTGAAGCCGCGGGATGCGATGCGAACAGGCCCGGGGATCAATCTCAATTACCTCGCCAAGGGGAAGCAGTTCAAGTTTGAGCTGCTCGGCTTGAGGTCGCTTATGAAACTAACTTGGCCAGAGAGAACTTGGCATCGAATTTGGCATATACCACTGCATCAGGAGCAGGAGCACGAGCAGTAAAAGCAACCACGACTCGAAGTTCAAGTTTGAGTGGTTCACTTGTGGCAGTTGAGGTGGTTGGGCCTTCTAAGAATTTGAAGCAATTACTAGCTTGGTTGCTTCAAAATAAGTTCGGTCTTTTACCAATTTATTTAAAAATGCTCGATTAATTTTAAATTATTATTATTAAGTTATTTGTTGGAGTAAGAAATAGCTTTACTAGTAATCTCTTTGTTTTAATTTAACGATAAGTAAATTAATGCACCTCTTTTATTTGACATATCTTATATTTTAGATTTTCAATATATCGTTCTTAAACGATAAAATCATCGACGACTTGTATTCTCTTTCAAAAATTGGACAAATTATTTTCCTTTGCTGCTCGAAATCTTTATCACTTACGATAATAACTTCAAATAAAATATATCAATCTTAAACAGTAAAAAAAAATCATAAATTCAATTATTTTTCACCCCTTATAATTTAAAATCTCCTATAAATGCTTATGTTGGAAAATATCGGTTTCTTAATTATTCTACGTAATTATTTTTGACTAGAAAAGCCTTAAGTTTAATCGATTTTAAATCGAAAACATTGATTCTTTAACGATTTCAGCATTTATCGAATTTTATAACCTTCTTTCAATACTAGAGCTAGAAAAATATCAATTCTTAAACGATAATAACATTCAAAAACGTTAATTCTTTTCAACCTTTTTTTTTTATAAATACCAAAACTTGAAAAGCCTTAATTTTAATCAATTTATCGATCGAAAATATTAATTCTTAAAGAGTTATAGCATTTATTGAATTTAATAAGGGGCACGCAGCGAGGCGAATACAAAAGCGACAGTCGCACTCAATGCACGAATGCTGCAGATGTCCCTGAATCGTGTGTCGTTTATACATATTTGCCATTAATCAGGAATATCCATTTACATGTGATGAACTTTATCCCTTAACCTGTTTACATGCAAATTACTTGCTGCTCATTTTGTGTTGCATGGAGAAATTCGCTTGCATACAAACAGATGCACAGAATGCACCAAATAACCAGGGTACAGGTGGGATTCCATATAAATAAAATAAAAGAATTGTATTTCTAAGAAAAATAATTAAAATTATAACCCATAAATACGACAATAATCAATAATCTTCATTTACTTGCAAAATTTATAGGAAAATTAAGCAAAAACAGATTCCTTTGCATACTTTAGAGCGAACGTTTTCCAAACTGAACGAAGGAAAGTTCTACTTAGAGAATTACACCTGTTTGTATGCACGTGCTGTATGAATAATTGAGATCCTGACAATGCAAGCGTTGCCATTGCATTTTTCATATTTACAGTTACCTGGCGCAAGCGAGACGGGACAAGTTGACACGGCTTACTTACGGGTTAAATAATATCAAGCATATGCAATTGCCATTATATCCTTGTAATTGCCAAAATAATGGGAATTATGCGTACGCCAGTACGCGGGGAAAGTTAAACAAGGAGAAAGGGAGGCAAGGCAGTGGCATGAGCCGGACGGACAGACAAACAGACACACAGACAGGCTGACGCAGACGGCGGGACGGACGGGATAGTAGTTAATTGAGCTGTTGGCTGGCTTACAATTCAAATTGTTGGCTTTGTTGTTGGCGTCATTAATGCGAGTGTTGGCACTTTCGCACGCACCTCTCGCTCCCACTTGCCCTTTTTCGCCCAGCCCTTCTCATGCTTTCTCTCTCTCCCTCACTCGCTGCTCAGTCTCTCTTTCACTCGTTCTGTGTCTCGCGCCAAAGTTTGCTGGTAAACACATTCATAAAGCAAATATGCAAACACTGGCACACGCACACACACAGTGCAAGTCAGAGAAATAGGAGCGTCCACAAAATGATTTGAAAATTTCCTGTATAATTTAATTTAATGTAATTTAATTTAATTTAGTTTTTTTTATACAAATTAAGCTCAATTTATGCTTGCAACTAGTATTTTGAATGTCACTGTGCCGAAACACAAGCACACGTGTGCCAGTGATGCTCATGTCGATGGCATCAGACATATGCTAAACGAGCCGAAGCCGCTCCCCCTCTCGCTGGCGCTAGTCTCCCACCGCCCACTTTCCGACTCCCCCACTCTCCCAGCCCACCCACTCACTCCCACCCAGAGACGAAGCCGCTGCCGAAGCCGGAGCCGAGGGCAGCCCTGCGCTCGGCTGGCGGAGTGTATAAAAGGCGCTGCTGGCTGCGCAGTCGGCTGCATTTGCGTTCGGCTGGCAAAAGGAGACGGTCCCTCTAATCTTCGGCTCGTTTCCGGTTCCGCAGACTCCGGCAGGAAAGCGCGCGGTAAAAAGCGCGCGCAAAAACAAAGCCAACTAACGGGACAGAAGTCGCGCGCGACTCGTAAGCTTGTTTACTTTGCCATTATAAATCCGGCGGGCGCTTTGTTTGTGTTGATGTTGGTAACTCTTGTGTTTCCCCCTAATTTTTTTTTGTTACCCGTGCTCCACATTTCTGCGTTATTGTTTTTGTTGTTTTTTTTTCTGTGTTGTTGTTGTCGTTGTTCAAACAGTGGCCAAGAAATAACAGGAACAAAAGCTAGTAAAACAAACGGGAATTGGCGAAACGGAAGCGTAAAAGGAAAAGTGTTGCATTTCCCGTCGCTTCAGTTGGCGGTGATGTCTGTGTTGTTGTCGTTGTTGCTGTAGCTTCAGCTTCAGTATCTCCATTACCGTTAGCATCTTCTTGGGGCCACAACGAAATGGCCGCAGGTGTTGCTGACAGCACCCTCCCCCCTTGTTTATAAAAAAAAAGGGAACAGTAAAACTTCGCCAAAGTGAAACTCCGTTCCGTCATTAAAAATAGCAAAATTAGGAAATAGTTTTAAGATTTTTTTTTATAAAGTCTTAGGTGTAATTATGAACCTATTAAAAAATTCCATATATTCTGAAAACTAATGTGTGTATATGTAAATATAGAATTTAGAGACCAAAATATTTAATAAGGACTAATTAGTCAAAAATATCACATGATATATTATTATTATTCATAATTAATTATGAAATAATTTTGTCTCTAAATTAATTGGTAATATTTTCAGTCAGAAAAATCATATTTTAGATATACATTTCTCCGCATTTAGCAAAACAAAAAAATGTGCAGCAGTTTCTTGAATTCCAATAAGTACGCACCTAAATTATATTTCTAAAATTTACTTGTTAAAAAAAAGAATATAACTTCGCATAGGGAATTACAACTGTAACTGAATAAAACAGATAACAGATCCTTGGGAAAAGGCTCCCTGACAAGGAGGGGGCAATGAGATATAGAGCAGAACCCCCTGCCGATACCCGAAATGGGCATCATAAAATCATTTAATTGATGATTTAGTGCAGTTCGTGATATCAATATAAAATTCAACATTATCTTTTTTTTTTACAAGCATATTTGGCCAAAGTACATAATGGTGGGGGCAAGAGGGGTCGTCGCACCTGCGTTAAACATTTATGTTTTTAGCACTTTATGCTGTTATGCTGTCAATTTGACACTCCTCCTGCACTTAACAAATGCAAAGTGGAGAAACTCGTAAAACGTTGTCCTGAAGACGCCAGAAATAAATTTTGAAAGCACGTCCGAAAGGCATTCCTTTAAAATATTTGATGGCCACGATAAAACCTATAGCTAATTTTGTTATTAAATAAAATATGTTCTTGAATTGTCTCTTTTTCTCTCGATCGCTTTCAAAATGAAAAGCTTGTTCTGGAGGCGCTAGAAGTGAACTAATCAAAATGGAAAATTGCATTCTCTATGCCACAGTTGGAAAATAAAAGAAAAATGCTTTAACAGAACTTTGCAATAAAAATAAAAAAGAAAAGGAAATTTAAGCACTTTGCCAAAGTATTTCGGCGTGTGGCTGCGCTGCGCTGAATGAAACTTTTGGCACAAAGCGTTGGAAATTTCATTTTAATTCGTTTTCAATTTGGTCTAACCAACCGCAGGGCCAGACTTAATGCCTCGAGGATTGCTTAACTCATGCCCGAGTTGACAGCAAATACGCAGATCCCCCGCAACGCGATTAAACTTGGCAAGGCAAGGCAAGGCACGGCCCCGGCTCCTGGCTACGTTGGTTTGTCTGCTTGGATTTGTTGGGTTTCGGGATGGGGTTTGAGTTTGGGTGTCGGGTTTCGCCTTGGCGGCCCAAAAAGTTCATTCACAGTTGCTAATTTGGCAAATTCCCAACCACCAACACCTGGCAATAATTAATTATTGATAATATTAAAGGGGTATCAGTATGAAAAGCTCGCCATAACTTAATAGTTGGCTTCCAACTTACATTATTAATGGCCAAAGGCTAAACTTTAATTAGTGCATGTTGTAATAAATACAGCCATCAAATATGTATTTCATTTTGAAATTTCTAATTAATATTTTCGCTTGTCGGAATGTCAAAGCAATCAGAAACGATAAGCCCAACATCCTTTGACCGCTATCTATAAAATGTATATCTATATTTATGTAGATGCATCACTAAACACTGTGTCAAAGGATTCTAATGCCCAAAATCCTCTTAGTGCCACGTGCAGGCAGAAAAATATGCACAAGAGAAAGAGAGAGTGTTATATTTTATATTCAGTAAATGTTATTCTGCATAAATTCTTGGACAAAAAAGAAAATGCGTAAGATCAATTTATTTTTCTTTTCCCATTTTCTTTCTACGAAATACTTTAGACTTTAGTTTTTAGTTTCTTCTGCGGCAATCCCCCTAGATTTCGGTGGCAAGTTTATTTTTTGCTAAACGACAAAGTTGCAACTTGATACTTTTACTCTAACTTCTCCAGCAAGTGGAGGTTGCCATGACTTGGGGAAAAGTAAACCGCAAACTGATTAATGCCATTTATGCCGCGACAAATCCCCCATTATACACCGCACTTGCCAAGGCCGAAAACGTGATGGGATGGGTGGGAGTTACACGTTTATGCCAGCACGTTGTAAACTTTCCTTACTCATTTTATTTTATTTTTTTGGTAATAAGTTGAAGGATGCTGTACGCCGCGGCGTAGTCGTAAAATGCCGCCATGGAATTGTTAATGCAGGCGGTTCCGTGAAATTTGCCTCACGGCCATTCAAAGAAAGCCTCACAAAATAAGACACCAGAAAAACTCCGCCCCCCAGGAACCGCCAGAAAACACCACCCAATTCACCCAAAACACACCCACATTTATCCATCAGAAATGATGGAAAAACCGACTTTCACTCACTCCCCCGGCGGCGGATAAATTTGTCATGTAAATACAATACAATGAACGTGTAAACATTTATTATGTGCTTACATTTCTCCGCTTGTTGTTGTCATTATTGTCAATTCTCAAATCTGTCAATTGTCTGATTTAAATTGTACACGGATTTGTTTTATTATACCCCGTCAAGTGGTGGGGAGTGGTGTATGTTCAAGAAAGTCAAAATAAGAATTTTAAGGCTTGAAATTTGACTTTGAAAATTGTACAGAATTTTACTAGGAATAAAGTGTTTTAGATATGAAACTAGAACTAGTTATTTGGGGACTTTAAATAAATATTATATTAATGAATAGAAATTTTAAATTAAATTAGGGAGTAGCAATATTTTTTAGAAATCTTTTTTGTCAAGTGTTTAAGGATTTTCTTTCCAAATTTCTCAGATATTTTACAAAATGAAATTACTGATGTACTATATATGGTACTTTTCTAAATAATTTTATTTTTAAGGAAAAGGGTAACTCTTAATCGGAACATTTAAATTAAAAGCACTTTCTTCCCCTTTTTCTCCCTCGGGATTATATTTTTTTTGTTCAATTCCGCTCGAAGTGTGTGTGTTTTTTTGTTATGTGTGTATTTGTAAACGAACGAACACATCAGCGATTTGATTTCAAAATAAATTGGTTTTTCCTATCACTGATTTTGCACACAGCAGCATCAGCAGCAACGACAACAACAACGATTTGAATACTCTCCATTCAAAGCAAAGCGATTAGCGATAGACGATAAGCGATAACCAACCGAAAAAGGCGGAGAAGCAAAAGCATCGATAACCGATCAGCAGGCAAGAGCGAGGACTGCTTAAAATGCTTAAAATGCCACTGCAGTTGAGCAGTCAGGGTGACGGGCTCCGTGGCTCCCTGGGACTCCGGCAGAAACCACAGCAGGAGGAGCATCAGAAGCAACAACAGGCTTATCATCATCGTCGCCATCAGGAGCAGCGGCCGAAACAAAAACAAGTGCTCCAAGGACGCTCGCCGGCAGTGCTGCCAGTGATGGTGCTCCTGCTCCTGGCCACGCTCCTCACGCGTCCACTGAGCGCCTTTTCCAACCGTGAGTACAAACTTCTTAAAATATTATTGACTAACATATTGATCAAGTTGATAATATATCACATTTTCTAATAAGATATCAATCAATACTAGAGTTATCGATCATTACAATTAATTCTTTATTTCATTAACAATCATGGAGATTGTAGAAATTGTGCTAAGGCAAGAAAGTTTTCTATTAAATAGCTTATGACATTAAATTACTTAAATTAAATATTAAATTCCTATATATCCGATATAAAATTTACCCGATTACCACATCGATTAAGTCGATAGATCATATGCAGAAATCGATAGATCAGCTCTAGAAATTGATAGATCAGTTTTAGAAATCGATAGATCGGCTCTAGAAATTGATAGATCAGCTCTACAAATCGTTATCATTTACTATTAGTTTAAACGAACGATAAATAATCGATAGAATCGTTCCAATTTTTATCATCATCTACAATAAGTTAAAACATTTCAATAATTTAATTAAATACAAAAATTTTTTAAATATAAAGAATGAAGTTCACACGCTAACCACTTCGATTAATTCAATAGTTCGATACAAATAATTCGATAGAGTTACAATCGCTATCACTCACGTGCCCAACTCCAATACGCAAATGCATAGGCGGCATTCTGGGCAAGTTGAGCCGCTTGTTTGCCAGCTTGTTTATAAAGCTGTCCGTCCGTCCTTTTGAGTGAGTGAGTGAGTGAGTGTCTGTTCCCGTACCCATCATGCCCTTGCCCGTGCCCGTGTCTGTGCCTGTGTGTACGGGTAATTGCGTATGTGTGACTCCGGCGAAAGAGTGGCTGTGTGTGCGTGCATGTGGAGGCATGCGTGGGGCATTAAGTTATCAAGTGGAGCGATGGCGATGGCATCGCCGCCAACGAAGATGGCGGATTTGCGGCCAGTTCCCTCGACTGTGACATGTTTGTTTGTTTCCCTCCCCCCGCTACAAGCATTAAAATTCTCATGCACACACTCACACACACACCGCTCGCAAGATTGGCAGGACGAAGGAAGGAAGGAAGGAAGGAAGCCAGGAGTCTGGTGCCGAGTAGTAGTAGGTGGCTTCCTTGTAAAGTTCATGGCTTGGTGGCTTGTTCCGAGACGACGACTACGACTACGACAACAACAACGACGACGACGACGACGCCTTGGCTGGCGTGCATTAAAAATCAATAGAAGTTACAAATGTATCCTTCCATTGGGCAAAAAGGGCAAAACATTTCTGGCGCCATTTGTGCGCTGACAGCCTGACTGACTAACTGCCTGACTGCCTGACTGTCTGACTGGTCCACTGGCTGGATGCTTCAGTGGCCACCAAGCCAAAGGATAGCTAGGATGGCGAGTAGGTAGCTGCAGGTGTGTCCAAAGATTTCACAGATCCCCCAGTAGTAATCAAAATTAAGTGTGTGTCATTGAGGGGGTTAAGAGCGATAACCAGTACCACCGATAAGCCACCGCTGGCTTAGCTGAATTTAAACCAAAAATCAAGTACTAAAGAGAGCATTTAACTTAAATCTTTATTAAATAAATCAAAAAATTAAACAGGAAATGAAATATGAGAAAATAGTCGATATTATCGATATATTATCTGATTTAAGAAATGGGTTTTCCTGGCTTTTATTTAAATATTTCTGTACAGTCCAGTATATTTCCGATTAAACAAGTCTGTATCGATTTCCCTAGAGAAACTCTTGTCCATATTACTTCCTCAAAACATGTATATCGATAATTTAAAGTAAATCCATTTACTTGATGCATTGGCAAGCAAACTGGCCGAGCGAATGCCCAAACATCGTCATCGATGGCAACAAGTCCAAATTGATGCTCGAATTTCGCCAGCCATTTTGGTGACAGTTCATTGGTCCGATGACAGCAACAAAGAGCATTCATGAATCATAAACGGGACAAACATTCTTAATGGCCATCGTTGTGGCTGTGATGCTCCTTCACATATTTCACTGGAAAAAATTGGTTTTTGGAGAAGCAAACACAACTGAATTTTAATTTGGGATGCTCCCGTAGTCTTTAGGGTTTTTAAAGACCTCTAAAATGTGTCTAAAAGAAGGTAATACAATTCATATAATTTTTTCTTACAATTTAAATCTTTTTAACATCATTTTGGACACATCGTTAAAGGTTTTACAGCCTTCAGAGATTTCTGTAGCACCCCCGATTATTAATATTGATTTCAGGATTTTTTGCTTTGAGTATATGGTATTTATCTTACGAATACTTTAAATGTTAGAAAATATTAAAGAAATTGTTCCTTCAAGTGTATATGTGCAGATGTAACATTATACTATGTTCGTCATCATATTGGGGCATTGAATGTCCATAAAACAAAATTTGAATGCGAACCGTAAATATCCAAATAAGCAAAATAATTTGTTATTTTTATGTTGTCCTTCTGCTTTCATTTTTCACCATTCTCCAAGATCTCAGCTCAAATTACGTAGCCGCCGTGTGGGTGGCTGAGTTCGAGAGTGAAAGTTTGAGTGTGTTTGTGCAAAAGGACCTCCCATAGAGTCAGAATCGTCGTCGTCGTCGTCGTCGTCCCCGTACCAAATCCGACATAAGTGTCTGATTAGTGCGAGAAGGGCCTCTCCACTTATTTACCTTCGACGGTCTCTGGGCCTCATAAATCCATAAGGAACTGACAAAACCGATGGCAACCCGAAGCTTTGCCTTTTTATTTTTTATATGTCTACCGATTGGCCGGCTTACAGAGAGCTTTGCATCAGCAAAGGGGCGCCACAAGGAGTGTCCCCCGCCCGGTATCCTCTCGAAAGCCTCCGACAGACACAAACACCCACACATTCTCTCTGGTTCCGCCATAGCTTCCTGCTTAATGGCCATGGCCATGTTGTACCAAACAATTCAATTTATATAATCCGGTGGCCAGTTCCTGGCGGAGCTGACTATTTGTCCGTTGTGTTTTATATTTTTTCCGGCAAATTTGTCCTTTCCTAAACGATCTTAGAGGAATATATGGGTTAGTTAGTGGTAAATTAAGACTTTGGGGTTTTGTTGGAATTATTTTAATAGTAGTTACATTTTTATAAAAAGGTTTTTACTTATAAAATTAACATATATAATATCAGAATCATTTTTGCTACTGATACAACTTCTTCAACTAAAGAACCATGACTTAGTTTGTTTTATTTTTCTATGGGAACTTGTCTTGGTTGTCAACAGCACTGGTTCCGCCTGCTTCTCTACCATCCAAGTTGCCAGGTTCTGGGCCAGGTTAATGCGTCACCGACAGCCACATCCACATCCACGCAGAGGATGTGAATGTCACGTTAAACGCATCACGTAACCGGATGCGTATGCGTGTTACATATTGCTTGGCTCCCTTTATTATATATCTTTTTTTTTTTTTTGTTAAATCCCTTTGAGCGACGAAAGTTGCATCCGGAAGTTGTGTAACGGACATTTGATTGAATTTTGGTTAAATCAAAAAACGAGCAGCGATTAAAGCCACATGCAGTATCCAAAAAAAATACAATAAAATAAAAACTATTCTTAATTGCAAAATCAATTGGCCATCGGGCACGTTCCGCCAAGGATAATGCCGGGGTTGTGCCTGGAAAATATGACAAACCGAATTACATTACGCAAATTGATTTAACAGCATTGAATTATAAACTAAATGCAAATATTGTATATTCCTCACAGTTTATGCATTTCGATTAATTTATGTGTGATTTATATTAGCAGGAAAATTAAATCTTAGAATTACAATATTAAAGAGATTGATGGGTTGCATATCACGTATACGCGGTGTTGTCTATTGAGATGATTTTGTTAAGAAAATTCATTGGTCTTGATAGATTTTGTTGAAAAGAATAAAACACATTTGTTTTTTCCTTGTTTTCTCTCATAAAACTGGAAAACATTGATTTTTATCGATTTAAATTGGTTTTTTCATACAAAAACAACTTTAATTTATTGTTTTGATGGAATGGAATGCAAATATTTACATATATACTCCTGACAGCCAATTCATTTTGATTGACTTATGCAAGATTTAAATATGAAGTAAAATATGATCTTTGAAGTGCCAAATATAAGTAATTCATTGACTTCAAATTACTCATACGCACTGTTGAAATCTCTTGAAATAATTTTTAAAGAAAAATCATTGGTCATGATCTGAATCGATCTGATTGTTAAAAAGAAAACAATTTTGTTATGTTTGACCTCTAATAGAGCTGAAAACCATTGATATTTATTGATTTAAAACAGAGTTCTTCACACAAAAACTTTAAAAACTTGAATACATTGGCTTAACAGCTTTGAATTATAATCTAAATACAAATATGTACTCCTTACATTTAATTAATTTTGATTAATTTAAGTAACATTTAAATTTTATGTAAATACTAGTTATATATGATTTTAGAAATACAAAATCTGCTTAATATTACGTATACGCAGTGTTGTCATTTCTGTTAATTTTGTTAAGAAAAGTCTTTGGTTTTGATCGATCTTTACTTTTCTTTTCCTTAATTGTTCCCATTTCACATATTTAAGTCCTGAAAATAATTATATTAAATAAACTGCCGATGCAAGTTAATGAGAATCTTTCGCTTTTCTTAATTTGATTCCCTTTTACCTAAGTTTCACCTGCACTGAAGCAACAACTGCTCTCTGGTCCAGGTGTTAAGCCTTGTGGTCCGTGTTTATTTAATTCACGTAAATTTTTATTAATTTTAATTGAAAGCTTTACGAGCGTTTAGCAACGCTCTTTGAGGCTTTTCTCCCCCCGCCATTCTTACCCCTGCACCCTTTGCCTTAATTTCTTCTACTGCCAACCTCTCCCCCTTTTCGCAAGCGGCGCCTTTGTTTGAGCTTAACTTTGCTGTTTTTTTTTTGTATATATGTATGTTATTTTTTCATTCAGGGACATATCCAGGGGGATTAATTACCATTATTTTGGGTGATAATATTATTTGTTGATTTTGAGATCTCAATATACAATACTTATTTTTAAATTCATTTACCAAAAATTACATAGACTTTGGACTTAAATATATATATTATTTTTTAGGGGGATCCTGAGATCTTAAAGCTCCCTGTGAACGGCGCTACTGACTTTGGTCTTGTTGTGTGTGTGTGTGTGTGTGTGTGTGCTCAGCTGCATTTTCTTGCTCTCCCTCTTTGCCCCCTCTCTCTGTCTCTCTCTCGCTGACTGGATTCCCTCCTTCTAGCTGTCGTTTTCTTCTTTATTCCCGTTCTTTTCCAACGCCGCACCGCTTGACTCTGGCTTTTTACAGCTGTTCTTCGCTGTTTTCGTTGTTGGTGTTGTTTCTTTTTATGCTCTGCTCCTCTGTTTTAGTGTTGATTTAGTTGTTGTTATTGTTTGGCGACTTTTGTTGTGTGCAAAGTGCTCGGCGGCGGCGCTATTGTTGTTTGTATTTTTTTTTTCGCTGCTAAAATTATTGTTGTTCTGAGACTGCTTGGCACTAAGCTGACTGGACTTGGCTGGAAATTTAAGGACTGGAAAAGGAGAATGAGAGTCAGAAAGGCAGAGAAGAGGAGGAGGAGGCAGAGTGGAATGAGAGTGAGAGTCGCCAACTGAGACTTTCCAATAACAGCATAACGAGGGGGAGTCGATGGCCAAAGTACCGTGGAAAATATTTAAATATTGCCATGCGTTCTTTTTTTTCCATTGTATATTTTTTTAAATTAATTTAAATATTCACAACAACAATATGAATGTTTTAAATAAGAAAAGTCCTTGGCATTCGAAATTGCTTACATATTATTAACAATATTCGCCTTAAGAATATGCAGGGTATTAAATTTTCCATACTTTAAAATGGCAAGTTCATTGCCCGCCCATTCGCTCGCTTTGGCATTCATTCGTTTTCGTCAGCAAAAATTTACTGGCGAACTAAAACTTGTCATTAATTTTAATCAAGTGGTGGAAAGCGGAGGGAGGGTGGCCAAACGATTGCCCCAAAAAGTGTGCTATGAAAATTTAATTAGCAATACAAATTCAAATTCGAACTCAAATTCGAAATTCTGGCAACTGCCAGAGGATTATTCATCCGGTATTTGACAAATTCTGATGACCTATTAAATTTCGAAAGCTGAGAGACTTTAGTGGTATTTTATTTCAATATTTCAGTGTGGTAGAATCAATACAAAGATACAATACAATCAGTAAAAAAGAAATTAAATCAAATGAATATGCTGTAAGAAGTTTAAATGCTTTAATTTATAAATAAGTGCTATTAAATAATTTATTTTAACCTAATTATGCTGTCAAACGGGGAATGGAACTTGATTATTTATTACAGGACTGTTTCATTTATCATCAAGTGCACACAGTTGGTGTAATATTCACAAAACAGTTATCTAATCTGGTCCCCGACGAACATAATGGGAAATGATTTGCCCAAAATGAAGGGAGAAGAGAGCTCTCCCACTCCTCCTATATCTCGCCTTTCGGTTGGCCTAAAGCTATTTAAAAAGTTATTACCTTTCTTATCGCCGGCATCTCCTGCCCCGGCTGCTCCTCCGTATCCAAAAACCGAATCCCTAGACACCAAATTTGCTTTCGGATAACGCAGGTGCCGTTGTCCCTTGCACTCAGAATAAAAATCATTGGAATAATCCGCTTTGAATTTGTATAATAATTATGTACTGTTATCAGGAGGTTTCTTTATTATTTCTTAATTATTTTTTTCATTTAAATAAAATATTGAACAAAAATATGATATAAAATCACTAAAACTGCCAGCTCAAAATAAAAAGCTCCGAAAGCCTCAAATAGTGTAGGAAAAGTGCCAGCTCAAAATTGAAATTTCTCAGAAGTCCCTAAATAGTAGAGGAAAACGTTAATAACCCATACAAAAAAATATTTTATATTTATTAAAAAGAAGCGTGGTAACATTAATATTGCCAGCATTGCCAGATTAAAATTGAAAGCTTTAAATCAGACCTGAAGCAGTGTGAGAAAACGTTAATAACACTTACAAAGTGAATATTTATTCAGAGTGTGCAACGTGCTGGTCTTCCTTTTGTGCAGACTTTTTGGCCTACTCATTTTCGGACTTCTTTTGGGCCCCAAAAACTTTGGCGGCCTGCTGCTGCAATCAGTTGACAATCGGGCGAATCATCCGCTAACTAAACCGAGGCTAATGAGATATATACATATACGTGGACCCATTTGGACCCATATAGATGGACGTGTATTGGAATTCGGTGTCAGAGTGAAAACTCAACTGAATAAATAATAAACTCGAGGCAACAAAAAAGAAAACAAAAAAAACTTTGGCCAACATTCACTGGAGTGACTTGACTTGACTTTGGCTGGGAGTGAGGCTGACTGGGCCACGGGGAAAACTTTGGCGCTCCTTCGAAAGGCAATCCCCAATATGTGAGCAGGAGTACGTGGATATCGCACGGAATCAGTGGGCTCCGTGCTGGGAGGAGGTCAGTGAGGGGGCACGGCAAGGAGCACGAGACGCTGGGTCAGGAGAGGCCAATGATGGCCGTTCTGCGACGTTTGCCAATTTCAGTTCGATTTATTTAGTGGAAACCAATAAATAACCAATGATGTATGTCTCTCTCACATACTGGCACAAGCACAACTGTGTCCCCCGAGTGCAGTGTTGCACAGTGGTTTGTGAGGCGCCTTAAGTGCATACATTTTGGAAATATATGATTATTTATATATTTTATAAAGCATTTTAAGTTAAGATGCAAATTAATTGTTATGTACCTCTAGCTGAAATTATTTAGCAAATCTTTTTTAGTTAAGTTTGCTAAAACTAATTTTATAAAGAGACCATATTATTTAATTTTATTTCATTTTCATGTATTTATTTTAGAATTTCTTTTCCTTGAGTTATTTATTTATTTTTCTTTCATAAAAATAAGGAAATTATTACTCTTAATAATTATTTAGTTAAGTTTGCTAAACCAAATTTTTTCAAGTGACCATATTTAATCTACTTTCTTTTTAATGTATTTATTTTATAATTTCTTTTCCTTGAGTTAATTTTGTATAAAAACCAGCATATTATTATTTTTAATACTACATACTACACATATATATTACATATATATTATTAAATATGATTAGTATATGTTATTCTGTGAGACCATATATTTTTCTATATATATAGTAGAAACCTTTTTTGATTAACAACTTCTGTTACGAGAAAGATTCATAGAAAAACTATCTTTGGTTTAATAAATGTGACAAAAAAAGAAGAACATATATATCTATATATATTCGATTCCGAGGCTAATGGTCCCACAGTGTCCGTCGCCGGAATTGCCTGCAGCAGCGTGCGCGCGGTGACATAAAGCGGGAATTCCCCGGATCTCCGATGTGTGTGCGACGCGTGAGAGGATTCTCCCCCCAAAAAAATTCTGTCACTCTTTGGCGAACACAATTTAACACTTTGTCGCTGCTTTTTGTTGAGGGCGCGGAGGTAAAGGGAGAATAACTAGGCTAACCAGAGGAGGAGGATGAGGATGAGGATGGTGCAGTAACCATCTCGAATTCGAAATTCGTATTCTCCTTCAGCAAGCCGGAACCCCAAACAAATATGGCGTCATTCAACGCATTTCCGCTTACATTACACGCTCATTTCCGCTCCGTGTGGCTTTATTAAGCGTCTCTAGTTTTTTGTGTGTTGCATTTCCCATTGCTTTTCCTTCGATTTTTCCTGCAACACGTGTGCCAGTGTGTGTGTGTGTGCCACTTGAAGTGCGCTCAAGCAAGCCAAAGCTGTTGAGGGAAATTTTCTTTGAATTTGCTCCGGTTAGCGGAGGAATCGACTTGGAATCGGATTCCGATTTGGGGAAACACATCGAGGTTGAGTCGAGGTTTTTTTTCTCACAAAAAGAAATAAAAAGAAAAGTGCACTTAAAGTGGAAGATTTTCATGTTCAAGCCAATCGATCGTCATTATTATGTCTTACTTCCTTACTTGTCACAAAAATTAAGATGAATTCCCTTTTCTTTTTGGCCATATTAAGGTGCTTTTTGCGCTGTGTTTGGGTTATATATATGCCTTATATATTCCATATATGTACATATATGTTATGTATATGTGTTGGCAATTTAAATTGGGCAAATCATTTGATGCAGCTTAATCCAAGTGTGTGTGTGTGTGTGCGTACGTGAATGAATATGGTTGTGGCTGTGGCAGGAGCTGCGTCTTGGTGTGTGTGTGTTATCCTTAAGAGACCACGATTGGCTGACTTCGCTGAAGGAAAAGGGAAACTTTAATGCGATTTAAGATGACCAAAAAAAAGAAAGGGGGGCAAAGTGAGGGAGCCGGTTGAGGTTGCAGAGCAGGATTTAGGAGGCAACCGCGAGAGACCCTCACGGCGAATGCAATCGAAAAGATAGCCACGCTCCATGGCCAAATCCCATTTGATCTTATTTGTGAAAATCCACACAAAGGCAGAGCAGCTGAGGCGATATATAGCTACAGAGCTTACAAATTATATACATTTTTATACATTTAACTTAAAGTCATAAAGTACATTAGAATAAATATTCAAAATTACCAATTTACCAAATTTATAAAGCGAGATTTAACTTGTTATTTATTGACTTTAATATTTTCTTGTACTATTTTATACAATTTTTTAAACCTAACATTTAATACTAATTTTAAGTTGCTTATAAAATGTTCTATACAAAATCAACCACATTAGAATATATATTTAAAATTTTCCTATATACTAAAACCTATTAGAAAACAAAGGAATTTTATTAAGAAAGTTTTAAATGCTAATTATGAATATTAATAATTTATTTCACTATTTTGTTATATTTTTTATAACCCTTATATTTCGTATAGTAAAGTTTTAAGGTGTTTATATAATTTTCTATATAAAATCATTCGCAACAGAATATATATTTAATATTTCCTTATAAACATAAACATATTATAAAAAAAGCAATTTAAAAACTAGCTTAAAATTTTTATTTGTTGACTTTAATCATTTCTTTCACTAGTTTCATATATATTACTTATTTAATACAGTTAAAATTCGAGTTATTTATATTATTTTCCATCAGTTTGAATTATAAATATAAATAAAATCAACCTTTGAATAAAATTCTTGCATTACTCATACAAAATGCAAGAATTTCCCTTGCACTTTAAAATTATGTAGTAATTTTTCCATTGGTTCACTTAATATAAATAATATATACACACGTTATTGTGTGCAATTTCAACTGGTTAGTTTATTTATTGGTTTTATTTATTTCTTTTGATCACCGAAAAATTCTTTACCCAATTAATGCAACAATGTGTGTTCGTGGCCAAAATATGAGAGAGGGAAATCGATTGAAAACTCTGGGAATTTCAATATAATTAATTGGCCATAGTTAAGGATTTTTTTTTACAAGTATTTATACGTTTCGCCGAATCAGTTATGATTCTGATTGAATATTAACTGGGCTTGGGCTAATGCCTGGTTTTATTTTTCTCGTATTTATTTACCGCTCTCTTGCCGCGTCGTTAGTTGCCGCTGCCTCTGCTTTTGCTTGCCTCCAACTGCTGCATAAATATTTAGATTCAATTCAAATTGCTTTCCACTGGCAAAATTTCGCTGTCCTTTTGCCATCGTCCTTTTTTTTTTCGTTTGTTTATTTGCTTTGTTATTTCGCCTCGGCTTCCACTGCCACTTGTACTTCCACTTCTGCTCGGGCTTTATGCCGGACGATTGGCAACAAAAGCTGCCAATTTGTATTTCAATTAAATTTGAATGTATTTGTGGGCACTTGGCTGCTCCTGCCGCAGCTCCTGCGTTTTCCTTGGGTCCTTTCTTCATCTTTTTCTTAGCCCTCCACTTCCACGGACTTCTTCATCTTCATCCTCATCTCTCATCCTGGCCCACAAGTTATTTGGCTAAAAGTCTCAGGGTATTTAGGTTTCCGGTTACTTAACAGTTGAGATTATTTGAAAATTGTGGTTTAGTGTTGATTTTTAATAATAAAGAGTTAAAAATAAAGAATCTAAATAGAAACTAATGTAAAATTAGGAATATAAAATAAAGTATATAAAATAAAGAACTTAAAATATCTAACTAAAGCCAAAACTTGCATCTTATAAATATTTTTTAACAGAAAAACTAAATGTTAAACCAAATATATCACCGCATGAATTTAATATATATTATTTAAGCTTTTCCCTTTTATTTTTAGTTTACTTTTTTATTTTAGAGGAATTTAATTAATTAAAAACTCATTTAAAATTTATTTTTTTATTTATAAGTATTTTTTTTGCGCTTTTAAAGTCCCTACCAGCTTAGTTAAGAATTAAAATAAAAAATTGAAATACAAATGTCAAATGTCGATTTTTTTATTGCTTTTAGGGTACCAAACAATATATTTTTGTAATATCTAATATTTGTTTATTTTATTAAAAGTTACCTATTAAATATTCAATATTTACTTATCCATGGAATAATAAAAAATATACTTTCTTAGTTAATTTTCCACACATTTTCCAAATTGTTATTTATTTATTTAAAGCCAGAAAGCATTTCCCTGGTTGCTGTTAACATTTATATTGCACCAAAAGACGGTATCTTGTAGTTGGTAATCCCCAACCCTTGTTTACAGTTTACACTCGGAACTTAAATCCATCAACAGGATGGGAGCGGGGGGCGTATGGATTTTCCGCAGGACTTTCCTTGGTCCAACCTGAAGGGGGTGAGCTGGGCGGAATTGTGGAATTGCCGCCGCCAGCCAAGTGTCAAAATGGCGCTTCCAAGTAATTTACTTATGTCTAAACAACTTTTATTGTTGTTGTTCCGCGGCGCTTGTTAACGCGGCCGGAGAGCGTGAAAAGCGATGGAAAGCGATGGCAGGGCGTTGGGAAAAGAGCGTGGAAAAGCGTTTAATTAACTAACTGCTTCCCATATATAGCCGCGTTTAGTTTTCGGCAAATATTTGTTAACTCCCCCAAACGGCGTCGGACGGTGGCGCCTCAATTAGCGTGGCAAAGTAAATCTATTTTAAATTGATTTTCGTTGCCTGATTAAATTGAGTTTGCCCAAGCTGCTCGGCTCCCAGGTCTAACCCTCCCACCACCCCACCTCCCACTTTTAGGGCTTGTCCTTGCGGTATATAATTTCATTTTTGAATCCTTCTTTCCCCTCCCCTGCCTCTGGTCCCGCGCTCTTAGCCAATTACAAATGCTGCCGGGCTTCATTCCATTCTCAAATGTTTCCATGTGGAACATTTTGCAACTCATTAAAGGCAGGGAGCAGTACACTGGGAGATATTTAAAGAACTTTAGCTAGTTTGAAAGGAACATATTGGGATTTCATAACCATTTATATATACATGAGGACATAAAATAGTTTGAGAACAATTAAATCAAAGCTAATAGCTTTTGACACACTGATTTTAATTAAATATCGAAACAAATTAATTATAATATATTTAAAAATGTATATAAATAGGGTAATTAATTTATCTATCAAGATTTTAAGAGCATTCATAATAGAAATGTATGTATATCTAGAAGAAACATCCCATGTAATCGACAAAATTATCGAAATCATATCGAAAATATCGTAAACTTTTATATATCAATATTACAAGTATCGCATAATATAAAATTTTACTTTCAAATATCAAAGTAAATTTAAAAATAAGCGAAGAAGTAAGGAAATTAATTTGGCAAGTCGAATTTTAAATACCCTTGAAGTTTGCAATTGCACGAAAGGAGGCGATATATAAAACTGAATAAAACTAAGCCAAAAACACTAATTTATGTTTGGAAAGCTTTTCAGAGTTGGTTAAATTTAAATTAAAATTTTTTTTGTTAAATTCTTGACAATTTTAAAAGAGTAACACTTTAAAAAATTAAACAAATAAAGTTTATATAAATTATAATGGCGAAAATGCCTAGATCTACTAGCCTGTTGATGCTGTTACAAAATAGATCAAAAAAATGTATAGACTCAAAACTCACAAAGTTACTCACAAACATAACTAAAATTATAATACCCTACAGGGCTATACATATATAATTATTTTTTATTACTACTACTTATTTCTGTCAGTGTACAGCTACTGCAGCATATTCGCGGATATATTTTCGGCTTCTATAAATGTTCTATGCAGAAATTGAAAATTCGTTTCGTTCTCTGTGTCATGAATCATGATGTTGAGTGAGACAGGACCTAAGAAGGGGCAGGTCCTGCTGTGCCTCTGTGTAGGCTCCTCCTTCTCCTTCTGCTCTTGTACCCGTCCTGGTCCTGGTCGTAGTCCTCCTCCGCATTTGGGTCAACTATGTGGCGCGCATTAAAAGGAAAACCATTTGGAAATCGGGAATCATCAACCGATCCATCCTGTATCCTGCATCCTGCATCCCCGTTCGAGTGCCGCCGCTGCTGCAGCAGTGCATCAAGTGGCAAGTGCCCGAAAGCGTCCGAAAAATAGGAAAATGAAAATGAAAAAAGAAAAGCCACGGAACGTATCGAGGACGGGACCCGTTAATGGGCGTATTTTTCGGGTACGGAAGGGGGGCTGAGTACTTTCCATTTGAAACTCATTAGTGAGAGTTTAGCGGGAAATCAGGCAGTGGGGCGGAGGGTTTGTGTCACTGTCTTTGTCGGTGGCATGTGTGTGGGTGGGTGTGTGTGGGTGTGTTAGGGGGATCCCATTATTAAGTCAGAAAAGCGTCGCTAAAAAACCTACAGGAACCACTCGAATATTGGTCAAGTCCCCAGTCTCCCCCTCTGTATATTTCTTGGCTATATATTTCCCTCTTTTGGCCCACATTTCACTTTAAGCCAGAGAGCCTTAATTACTAATAATTTGAAAATTGTCAAAAATTTACCAAAAATTATAAATCGAGTTTTTAATGCAGAAAAGTTCTCCCATGAAAACTAAAAAGAAAAAAATAAACTAGACTGAAATCGGTTGAGTTTAAGCCAAGTTATGATCAAAAACCCTTACGGTGTTCTCGATTTTTAACCAAAAATTTATCCCATTTTTTTTCATCGTGAAAAATTCCTAAAAATTTACAAAAAATAGGAAATCTAGTTTTGAACGCAGAAAAGTTCTCCTATTAAAACCAAGAAGAAAAAACCAAACTAGACTGAAATCGGTTGCGTTTTAGCCAAGTTATGATAAAAAAACCCTTCAGTTTCGATTTTCTCGATTTTTAACCAAAAATTTATGCAATTTTTTTTCATCGTGAAAAATTCTTAAAAATTTACAAAAAATTTGAAATCTAGTTTTGAACGCAGAAAAGTTCTCCTATTAAAACCAAGAATAAAAAACCAAACTAGACTGAAATCGGTTCAGTTTTAGCCAAGTTATGATCAAAAACCCTTACGGTGTTCTCGATTTTTAACCAAAAATTTATCCCATTTTTTTTCATCGTGAAAAATTCCTAAAAATTTACAAAAAATAGGAAATCTAGTTTTGAACGCAGAAAAGTTCTCCTATTAAAACCAAGAAGAAAAAACCAAACTAGACTGAAATCGGTTGCGTTTTAGCCAAGTTATGATAAAAAAACCCTTCAGTTTCGATTTTCTCGATTTTTAACCAAAAATTTATGCAATTTTTTTTCATCGTGAAAAATTCTTAAAAATTTACAAAAAATTTGAAATCTAGTTTTGAACGCAGAAAAGTTCTCCTATTAAAACCAAGAATAAAAAACCAAACTAGACTGAAATCGGTTCAGTTTTAGCCAAGTTATGATCAAAAACCCTTACGGTGTTCTCGATTTTTAACCAAAAATTTATCCCATTTTTTTTCATCGTGAAAAATTCCTAAAAATTTACAAAAAATAGGAAATCTAGTTTTGAACGCAGAAAAGTTCTCCTATTAAAACCAAGAAGAAAAAACCAAACTAGACTGAAATCGGTTGCGTTTTAGCCAAGTTATGATAAAAAAACCCTTCAGTTTCGATTTTCTCGATTTTTAACCAAAAATTTATGCAATTTTTTTTCATCGTGAAAAATTCTTAAAAATTTACAAAAAATTTGAAATCTAGTTTTGAACGCAGAAAAGTTCTCCTATTAAAACCAAGAATAAAAAACCAAACTAGACTGAAATCGGTTCAGTTTTAGCCAAGTTATGATCAAAAACCCTTACGGTGTTCTCGATTTTTAACCAAAAATTTATCCCATTTTTTTTCATCGTGAAAAATTCCTAAAAATTTACAAAAAATAGGAAATCTAGTTTTGAACGCAGAAAAGTTCTCCTATTAAAACCAAGAAGAAAAAACCAAACTAGACTGAAATCGGTTGCGTTTTAGCCAAGTTATGATAAAAAAACCCTTCAGTTTCGATTTTCTCGATTTTTAACCAAAAATTTATGCAATTTTTTTTCATCGTGAAAAATTCTTAAAAATTTACAAAAAATTTGAAATCTAGTTTTGAACGCAGAAAAGTTCTCCTATTAAAAC
>VNJV01005281.1:0-44221 GCA_008042635.1 Drosophila nikananu | reverse complement strand
CGTACTGGAAGATGTTTGGCAGCTCCATCACCGGCTTGCCAAGGAACGACTTGCCCAGGCGCGGGGCGATCGGCTCGTAGCCCAGCTGCATCAGCGTCTTCGAGTACTCTAGGGGATGGAGCGCTGCGCTGACGCCTAGTCGCAGGCCGAATCGGATCCATCCATTGACCTCCGTCTCCTCCGGGGTGCGGGTGTTTTGGGCAATGCCGGCCATTCTTGATCTGTGTGCCGTGGGAGGGGGGTGTTGCTACTGCTGCCCGCCGATGGGAGGAACTTGCTGTACGGAATTTGGATAGCCGACTGGGCGAGCCAGAAAAAGTTTTAGACCGGTGGTTGGTGCACGACAGACGACAGGCTGCCTTAATTTTTTTCTGATTACAAAACTTTTTGTCTGTCAGCCAGTGTTACCAGACGACCCGAGTGAAACAGACAAAAAAAGAATACGGCATTAGACCAGCAGATGTGGAGGCAGAAATCTCTTTTAAGATTAAGGTCACACCGGCTAATAACAATAATTATGCACAGGTATTTGCTAAATATTTCTTACATTGGAACAACCTTTCGGTAAGTATTTGTGGATTCGCTGAATTATAGCCCCCTTAATTACCCTCCAACTCATTACCAGCGGCATTCAGAAGACCGTCAACAAGTCGGAGCAGGCGCATCTGGATACTAATACCATTCAGGGCTGCTTGGAGCTGGCCCTGCGAGTCTTCCGTCCCACGAACGAGATACAGACGGTGCTCTCCAGTCGGTAGGTAGGACCAAGAGACCCAGTGGAGCTGCTTATAGATATATATATATGGCATGAACACCCCTAACGGGCTACAGCCTGATGCACGATTCGCCTCCACGCTTCTCTGTCCTGAGCGCGACTCCGCCAGTTGGTGATCCCAAGCGTCGCCAGAATTGCGTCTATCTGGTCCCTCCAACGTGCGCGTGGTCTTCCTCTCCTACGTTGTCCGCCAAGATTTTCCATGGTCGTCAACGTATTTGCGGTATCTATCCGAGGCTCCTCTTGCATTCTTCACTGATGTGAGGTTTTCATTGGGTGGATATCAAGTCCTACGCCAAAACCTAATATAAGAATTAGGATCCCGCCGTGCACTTTTCTTTATAAGTAAGCGGATGCTAAGTTACAATTCAGGGAAAACGTAGTGCGTCGACTTGAAGAAAGCAGGGACAAGGATCGCACTGGCGCCCACCAAGTTGAATGCAGTCAGTAGCTTTACCTTGTATACCTCCCCCAATTTCCCCATTGCTTATAGATACACACTCTATTTCAGCACAGACGCGGGTGTCCATGCCCTGCACTCGACGGTGCACGTTGACTTGGAGCGGCGTGATGGCCAACCGTACGATACCAGCGCACTGACCGGCGTTCTTAACCGGACACTCGATAAGCAGCGTCTTCCAATCCGCGTTCTCAGCACACGGCTGGTGGCCGACTCCTTCCACTGCCGCTACCACGCCACCGGGCGTACCTACCTGTACCGCATTGCTGTGGCGAAGACTCCGCCCGCGGCGGATGACATTGGTAGGCTGCGGAACCGGGGATACGAGGCCTTTATACCCGTGGAGGAAATCGATCGCTGTTACTTCCTGCAGAGCCAGTAAGTCTTCTCAGGACGTCGCTGGGTTTTAAATACATATGAAAGTAACCATTGCCTTCTCTTCTACAGAAACCCGAGCTTCGATATTGATCGAGTCCGGTCGGGGGCTCGGATGTTTATTGGCGTCCACGACTTTCGCACCTTTATGAGCGTCAGTCGCCAGAAGGGCCCGACCCGGGACCATCCCATGTTTACCTTGCGCAAGATTGACGAGATTAATATAAATCCCGGCCGCTCTCTAGCCCTTGCCTCAAACGCCACGCTGGCCTCCGAGACCTACGACTACTGGGACATCGAAATCAAGGCAAAATCCTTCCTGTACAAGCAAGTGCGTCGTATCGTGGGCACTCTGATAGCCCTGGGCAGCGGTCGCATCGACGAGAAGGGCATCTACCAGATGCTGACAATTCCTTCGAAGAACTCGTGGGATCACCGCATACACCTGGCGCCGGCCTGCGGCCTCTACCTCTGCCGAGTGCATTACCGCGAAGAAGCGGACAACTAGGACTATCATGATACTGCTGTATGAATTGCAGAAGCGGCTGGCCAACTTAAGGCCAACTACCACCGTCGTCACGACTCCCACCGGGGCCCGTTACATTGAGCAGAAGCAGAGGTCCTCTAGCAGCGAGGAGGGAACGGGAGCAGCTGCATACGGAAGCCAGCAACAGCAGCAGCTAGAGTCACGTCCGTATGGCTTCGTCGTGGACACCAAGCCCGACACCGTACCCGCCTGCATCCTTAGCGAGTTTCTTTACCTGGGCTCACAGGACGCTGTGACCGCGGAGAACGTACTGAAGTACAAGTGGACGCACATTCTCAGCGTGGGCATTCCGACGCCCAGCTTCGGAGAGCTGCAGCTGCCAACGCCGGTAAAATGCAAATACCTTCCCTGCCTAGACCTGCCCGATGCCGACTTGCTGCACTATGTCCTACCGGTGTCCATTGAGTTCATCGAGGACGCTCGCCGCCAATCGCCGCAGGGCTGCGTGCTCGTGCATTGCAACGCGGGCGTCTCGCGCTCCGCCTCCGTGGTCATCGGCTATTTGATGCAGCGGCGCGATATGAGCGCCGAGGATGCCTACAATCTGGTCAAGTCTTGGCGGCCCTGCATCCAGCCCAATGCGGGCTTCATGCAGCAGTTGAAAAATAGCAATAAGAAGTAAGTAGTAGCCGCATTTTTGGTGTCCAGTTAACTTTTTGTGGTCCGTATAGGGCGTTTTTGTTTTTGTAGGAAAAAACATTCTTTTTAATATAAACAAAGAAAGAAATCCCTATTTGGTTAGTTGACAACAATTTGGTTCTGACAGCTCGCACGCTCGAGATTCCTAAATGGTTCTTTTCCTCCCAGCCTACACAAGAGTGCCCAGGTATTCTACGGGGACGATCGGATTGGAGGTAGAAGAATTCGGTGAGCCACTGCGTCCCTTTAACAGTAACTTCGTCAAGCCCTTGTCATGTGGCCTTTGGTGACCATTCAGGTTCCTGTCCGTTAGCTCTTTCTGGGTCAGGCGCCAGCGACGGTCGAGATCGGTGCGCGGATCACCTGGTTGGTGATCATCAGCCGGGGACGACGATTGTATTAATCTGGCCAGTTTGTCGGCTTCTTGGGGCTCCTCCTGAACGAAACGTTCCTCCGTTACCGTTGTCTCGAATTCGCGACCCAAACACTCGAGCACGCCAAGTTTGGCCTTAAGCTGCTCATTGGCCGTGAATAGTTTCCGTTCCACTCGATGAATATCCGCCACCTGAGCGGCCAGCTGCGTATCCAGCTTATCGATCTGGACCAGCACCTCGCTCTTCGTCTCGTACACCCGCTTCACCTGGTGTCTCCGCACCTTGGCATGCAGGCTAAGAAGCAGCTCCTCCTCCCGCTGCAGGTTTTTATTTACGGCATGGATCTTCTCCAGCCAGTACAATTGGGTCTCGTCATTGATGGCCTGACCTGCATCGACGATCGACGTCCTGGAGCCATTCTCTGAAACGGGTGCGTAAGTAAGTAGATCTTATATCCAAATGTGATTCTTTACCGGCTGCCGCATCCTCGGTGCTATTTGGTGCCCCCTCTTCGGAGCTCTTACGCGCGTGGTGGCTATTTTCCTGGGTCTCTCCCAGATCCTTCAGGTACGTCTCGAGCAGGTAGTTCTTGCCCAGCTCGCGTTCCCTAACGCGGTGCTTCTCCTCCTCGATTTTCAGTATCTGCCGGTCCTTATCGCTGGAGGAGGATCGGTTAGCCGGGGTTCATTTGCAAAGATATTGCATAACTTACTGCAGCATGGACATCTGCTGGAGTATGGTCTCGTCCTGCGCCAGGATAATGTTCAGCAGGCTTGCACTGGGCGATATGTGAGAACTCTTCTGCTGCTGCTGCACTCTCCGGCTTCTCTTTGGCTGCTTGGGATTGGCCTTCGTCATGCCCCACTGCTCCAGCTCCATGGTCGCAGGCAGAACCTTGGTCTTGCCTCTGCGCCGAAAGCGCATGCTACGTGAACTATCCACTGGACTGCCCATGCCACTGTCCTTGTCCGTCGTCGGGGTGTGTTTTCGAGACGTTGCGGGGGCGGTGGCCAAATGGCGTAGCTGGAGCTGGCACTGGAAGAGGGTGAGAAACGTTTAGCTCAAGGCGTTCGATCGTTCGATCGCGATCTCTTACCTCCTCCTCCATCTTCGAAGCGTGACGGCTGGCGATAACATCGCAAAGCCTGGCACTTCCGTCCAGGTACTCCTCATAGTGCCGTTGCTTTTGCACAATCGCGTACTCTTGCGGGCCAGGGACGGTATGCGCGGGACAATGGCTCCTCAAACCCTCCTTGCGATACATCTGCTGCTGCTGAAGGCTTCGGTAACTCAGAAGCGCACAGATCAGATCGGCGCAGGTGGTACTGGCGTCCACGCCGGTTATCCAGTGCTCCTCTCCATCGATCCAGATCGGCAGGTTGTCCCCATCCTCGTCCTCCTGGGAGGCAAGCGAATCCAAGTCATCGTCAACTGGCATGCTCTGTTCCAGTGCGGCCATCGTGGGCTCAGTGGTCAGGGTGGTCATGTCTGCTGCTGGCATTCTGTGAAAACATCGCCCAGAGACTAAAGATTAGCTTATAGTTCACTTCACTCCAAACAAGAGTCCGACGGGGTATGCAAATTTGGGTATTGTGTAAGACGTGACGAGCGGTTTAACGGTTTTGGCACTGGGCTAAAGAAAGCATTTGGTGTTATTTATGCGGCTTCTGTTGCTTCCAGTGAACCCTCTGTGACACCCAGGTAACCCCAATCGCGCAGACAATTGGCTAACAGTTCTTCTTCCACTTGGTAAGAATCTGGTCCGCGGTCCGTGTTAACAACATGTCAAGAGATCGGGTAATTAGCCAATTATGTAAATACGCTGAGGCTCCGTGTCCACTCATAACACATGTTCACGGCCCCGAGATAGGATCTTGGACAAACTGGAGCGGCCCATTCACGCTCTGTCGGGGATGTAAACACCGCGGATGACTCATGGCGAGCCCCATTACGAGCTCGCTTGCCCGGGCCTGTTACAGATTAAACTTTCTCGCACGCCGCTACACCTGTCCATTAAAAGAGCGCGGCTCGGGCCAGGCAGGCAACGCGGACCGTGTCTTACCAGCGCACTCGGCGTCATCGCAATAACTGAGGCACCGCGCGATCAGGTCGGACTTAAAACCAACTCCATTCAGGCAAGAGAGAGAGGCAGAGGGAGAGCGAGACCTGTCCAGGAGAAGAGCGCGAAGACGGTGGCCAAAGCTTGGCGCAGAGCTTGTGAGGCAAGAAGCTAGGCCCAACTCGGAGCAGCACCTTTTGTTTTTCTCTTCGAATTTTACGGTATCGTGGGTAAGTTTTATAAAACGTTCGGTCGGTCGGTCGAGCCACTCCCCTCCACAACTGATGCTACGTTAAGATATTCTTGGCTGGCTTTCGCCACTATTATGAAAGACCGACCAAAACGGTGATGTAGCTACATACTGTGGTCCACTGTAATTACTCTCGGAACGAGGAGCCAAACGGAACAGAAACTTGGCCGTACTGATACTGTTGATGGTGCACCACGGAGCAACTACGAAACCAAACTGACTGTAACACTCCAGCTTCTGCTGGACTTAATTGCTGACTGACTGACTGCTACCCGAAACTCCGAGGCCCAACTATGCTCGATAATCATTTTAGACGGCAAACAAACGATTATATAGACAACGACCGAAGTCGAAGTAAACTAATTTTCAGACCGCAAACGGGAAATATTTTCAGCTAGTTGCCTTCGTCCATCTTTCGTTTCTTAGGGTCATTAAAAGTCAACAATTCTCAGCAATTAAGTGAGAAAACATTGAAATGGAAAACGCCAGCCAGCCACTTACTCCACTCTACTCTCTATTACCGCTAAGTGTCACTAATGCAAGCAGCTTGGAGAAATCGAAAAAAGAAACCTGCGCAAATCTACCATCTACAATGTAAGTAGTGTCTAATCAGCAGGGTCTTTAGTAAGAGTGATTAGTGCTGAGACTGCTATGGATTAATTGTGGGACTTTCCCTTTAAGCCTTTATATGTTAGATGTATTGTAGAACATGAACTTGAGCCTGAATAATACAATTTTTAAAACACATTGGTGATTGGTGACGAGACAACTTTATCCCCTAACGCAGGAGACGTAAAAACCAGCCAAAGGTTTCCACCAAAGGAGCAAGTGCGAGTAAAAAGTCCAGTGTATAGTACATATAAAAGCACTGGTTTTTGAAGCCAGTGCGGTTTGGTTTCTTTTTGTTTACTTGATAGCTCCGCTTGGCTTTTGGCCTTTCATTTTCATGAGTTACAGTTGAGGTTCTTCGATTGGGTGCCTAAAGACAACACTAAACCGGTATGAATTGCATGCATAATGCATAAATGTGTGCCACTTAATGCATTTATGTGCCTGTGCCTGCGCGCCTGTACAGGCTGCCGGAGAATGGCGGAGCTATGTATAAATCAAGCATTTTGTAGGTGCGACCGAATCTGAATCCGAATCCCAAGCCCATTTGGCCACAAATAGTCTGCGTACTTGTCAGGCCAACGCTCCACCTGCCCGACGACTGTTTGTCTTGGGCTTGGAGTGGTTTGCGAGCATTACCAAATTTGATTGGCAAACTGCTCTTGTAATGGAGCGGATCGCTCACCCAAATTGGCCTGCGAGGCTCGCCGATATGGGGTATGAAGTGTTGGTACACACATTCCATGGGTCTGTATGGATTCCATTGAGAATGAATGTTCTAAGGGTTCCCCCAGATATCGGGTTGCCTTCTGCCGCCTCACCCATTGTTTCGTCGGCTTTTGTTGTGGGTCAAGCAGGCGCTTGAATCCGGTTGACTCACCTGAAGACGGAGGCTTAAGTGCATCCTGCGAGTGTCCATTGCATGCAGAAACGGGTATGTACAAACAATAATAAAAACAAAAGCGAGCGCCTGCCATATTACGACATCATCTGGGCCGAGGCTTTTGCTCCAGCTGAATCTCTCTCCTCTCCAGCGTTTGATAGTGCTCTCAAAACAAGTTGTTCCGAGCTGCCTGATGCATGACGATGACGGCGACGACGACCAGTTGCCAAACGGGCGTCAGCGAGCGCGGTTGAGATCGAGCCAAGTACGCTCTGTGCCAGTGTCCCGACGGATCGGCTTGGACTGGATTGCTTTGTGTGTGCGTACGTACAGTATTTGGGAAACAATCAGGCTTTAGGCTTTCAAGTGCGCCCACAATGAGTGATCTCCAGCGGAAACGAACTCTATGCGTTGTGTATCTGTGGTTGAACGGCCCAAAAACTATGATGATGATGACGTTTTTCTTAAACTGTCGGGAATCCACTTTCCTTCCATTGGGATGTTACGTCAGTTTCCTCTTTCAAACATTGTCAACCAATGCAGTAACCAGAGTGGCGTGGCTTTGCCTGCTCCCGATTATGGCAGTGGCTGCAGCCTACGGTTTCAGCCAAGATACATACCAGGCTTAAGAGCTGGGGGCGTGACACGAGATGATCGGTGTGCTGACCTTGCGCATGTTTCGGGGCTCTCGTGCTGCATGGCCGTCGTGCACGCAGCCATCTCTGGGGGCAACGCCAAACTGGTTTTGCTTCCTTTGCCCGCCTAGGCGCTGCTACCCACATAAATATAAGAGTGTGCGAGTCGCGTTCAATACACTGCGGCGGTGGAGACGTAGCCAAGTATGACGGACAAGTTGTCATTAAACCGAAAACGCTGCCAAAATAATTGCAAACTCACAAGTCTACCCACAAACCTAACCAATTTCGCCTCGCTTTTCCTAGGCATCAAAAGCAGCGGAGCCCATGAAAGGAGATCGACCAACAGGAACCATCTCACGCCGCCGCCAAGATGCCGCGCAAGCTACTTAAATTCCTGATCATCTTCGACAACACCTCGCTGCTGTACTTCCCCGGCCAGTTCCTGTCCGGCCGAGTGCTCATCGAGCTGCAGGACGAGACGCCGGCCTTGGGTTTGCACTTCCATGTCGTAGGCGAGGGCGTCGTCCGCAACGGTCGAAGGCAGGAGCGGACATATGACAAGGAAAACTACATCGATTTTCGGATGCGTCTGCTTGGCGATGTGGACCAGGGCGGTCCGGCCATTCTCTCGCCAGGAATACACAGTTTTCCCTTCAAGCTCGGTCTGCCACTGGGCCTCCCCTCGACTTTTCTGGGCCGCTACGGCTGGATCCAGTTCTACTGCAAGGCAGCCCTGCGCGAAAACAACGGCATCATTCACAAGAATCACCAGGTTTTCATTGTGATGAACCCCATCGACCTGAATCTGGAGAAGCCAATACTAGCGGTGAGTACATTTTTTGGAAATAATCCAGGACAATGTGAACCTTCCTTACATTTTACAGCAACCTTTCACCTGTGAAGTGGAGCACAAGCTTGGCGTCGTCTGCGTGGGCGGCGGACAGATCAAGTGCCGGGTGTCGCTGGATCGGGGTGGCTATGTGCCCGGCGAGAATATTCTGGTCACCGCGTTCATATCCAACTATAGCAACGTGTCCATCAAGCGGACCAAGGCGTCGTTAACAGAGGTGCGTTGGTGATCCTCTCTCCTCTCTTAATCTCTGACAATCTCGTTCTCGCAGACCATCGAGTATTTGGCGCGCGGCAAGGTAGTGCAGACCGAAAAGCGCGAACTGGCGGTCCTGGTGCGTGGCAAGATCCGACCGGGCGGGAAGGACGAGTGGCACAACGAGCTGTACGTGCCGCCGTTGCCGCCCACTAACCTGCATGGCTGCCATTTGATTAAAATATCCTACGACGTCTTCTTTGTGATCGAGCCAAAGTCCATGGAGAAAGAGATCAAGCTGCAGCTGCCGATCGTCCTGGCAACGTATCCCTTCCGCAACGCCAGCGATGCCGCCAACGCGAACACCTGGCCGGACTCGGTGCTAAAGCCGGACACGCATACGCACTATCCGTCGACGCTGCCCATATTTCGGCCCTGGCTGCACGACAAGCCAAGCGATTCTTAGCCAATTGGTCGTCATCGCCGCCACATGTTAAACACGATTTACGCCATAAACTAATTTTAACTTATTTAACTCGTACGTATCGTTTCTATTGTGACTTACTCGTTCTTTTAATTAAAATTTACAACCACGACAACTTATTCTCATCGTATTTCGCCTAAATCAGGTAGCAAATTGCCCGTTTTCCGATTTGGGGTAACAGGCGAACAGAAGTCAGGAGATGGACGACAGAAACAGCTTTTTTGGAATAGCATACTTTTGGGAGTTTACAAATATGGTCTCACGTATCAGAAGTAACTTTTTATTGGCGTTGCCAGACTTTTCAAACCCAAGCCGATGGCGCTGCCAGACTTAACTTTTGGGGGACTTTAGCGTCTTAGTGTGCCCAGCTGCCGTGGAAGTGGAAATACTCGATATTCTGAAGAATTTTTCACCTTATATATGGAAAATACGGCGGTCACGCTTTTATGCTTAAAGCCACAACAAAATGAAAATAAACAAAGAAATTGCATTCCATAGCGTTTTGTGGCTAGTCCTGAGCCAATGGCCACTCGCCTGGAGCGATTGCGGCTGCCAGAAACTTAACCGCGAAGTCATCGACGACAACCAGGCGGCAGTTCCAGAACAGGTTTGTCAGCAGAAGTCTCGCGGCACCAACAGCCACTACCGAGATTACTATGGCGAGCTGGAATCTGAAGGCGAGGACGTCGAAGAGGAGGCGTTCCCAGGCATGTCCATCATTCCCGGCGGCACCGTAAAGGTGGGCACGGACAAGCCGCACTTTGGGCAGGACCGGGAAGCGCCGGAACGGAAGGTTAAGGTGGCGGACTTCTACCTGGACAAGTACGAGGTGTCGAACGACGCCTTCAAGAAGTTCGTGCTGGCCACCAACTACACCACGGAGGCGGAGCGCTTCGGTGACAGTTTTCTCTTCAAGACCCTGCTGAATGCCGCCGAACAGAAGGAACTGGAGGACTTTCGCGTTGCAAGCGCTCCGTGGTGGTACAAAGTCAAAGGGGTGAACTGGCGGCATCCTTATGGCCCTACCAGTAGTCTGGACGGCCTCGGGCAGCACCCGGTGGTGCATGTGTCCTGGCGCGACGCCAGGAAATACTGCGAATGGGCCGGAAAGCGACTTCCCACTGAGACAGAGTGGGAGGCAGCATGTCGCGGCGGCAAGGAGAGCAAACTCTATCCCTGGGGCAACAAGCTAATGCCCCGTGATCAGCACTGGCTGAACATCTGGCAAGGCGAGTTTCCCGATGGCAACCTGGCCGACGACGGCTACGAGTACACCTGCCCCGTGGATGCGTTCCGCCAGAACGTTTACGATCTCCACAACATGGTGGGCAATGTGTGGGAGTGGACAGCTGATCTGTGGGACGACACCGACGTCAGTTTGAACCCGAACCGGGTGAAGAAAGGCGGCTCCTATCTCTGCCATAAGTCCTATTGCTACCGCTACAGATGCGCCGCACGCTCTCAGAACACAGAGGATAGCTCGGCGGGTAACCTGGGCTTCAGGTGCGCCAAGGGTGCGTGATATGTGTACGTTGACAATGTCATACAAATTGGCTAAGAAACTTGTTAAAATATAGAAAGTTATACATAATATAACATTATAATTGTATCATGATTTCGACGAATAGAATAAGTAGTAAGACACAGAATCTGTGTTGGAATCTGTTATTCAGAGTCGTTTAAAATACATTAGTCGAAGTTAACCTGAAATATGAGTAATAAAACCATTCCTTTGTAGGTTTATTTTAATTTTATTCTTATTCCACTCGTATTTATGTGTAGCTTACTCCGGAGCTGGACATCGTTTACGTGGTAGCTAATGTTAGGTTAATGTGTATATTTTCGTATATTGCTGACTGATTGACCACCAATTACCATCGCTGCCATTTGGGGCTTGAGTGTAAATCTTTCAGATTTTGACTATGCGTGTGGGACATATATGTGGATGAGTGTGTGGTGTGCCTAGTGCTACGGCCTAATCCTAAAGTATACAAAACTACGCTGAAATGCATCCACTGATACAACATTGCCGGTGTGCGCATGGCGGGGATGGGCTCGGGGTCGGGATCGTATTGAATTTACAAAAGTCTAGGGCTAAAATGAGAGCTAAGATATACTATGTACATTATCGAAACTTATGGGCTAGGCGACTGACTCTGGTGGGTAGCAACTAATATCTAAGCCGAGTCCGGGGCGACATCCTTCTCCTTGGGGTCGGGCTGTGTGCATTTTCAGATGTTTTGCTTGAAAAATATCACAATGCAAGTCTGCTGCTTCTGGGGATATGCCAATTTCGAATAGATTGGGGTCTCGCTTGCGGGGGCCAAAGCTTAAGGCGAAGCGTTAAGGAACCGTCGTGGGTGGGGAGAGGCCGGGGCTTGGAAGACGTGGCTGCTCCTTTCCGAGTTAATACTGAACCGCAATCGGATGGCGGCTGCTTCAGGCTCCAACTCCGACAGTCGCCTGCAGCATGACCGTCTTTAGCCCCTGGGCCAGGCTATTAATGTGCACCACCGAGTCGACCATCTCCTGGACGGCACTGCCGCTGGGAAAGTGCGCCGCCGCCTTCTTTGACTTGGAAACGCAGGTCTTAAGGGCGTCGGACAGGCCGTTTGTGCAGCGCAGGATTTTCTCGCGAAGAGCCTCCTTCGAGATGTTGCGATGCACGTTGTCGCCGATGGTCACCAGATTGTGGGCACTAACCACCACGAATTTGCCGTAGGCAATGAAAAACTTGGGCGGCTGGTTTTTCTCCACCGTCTCCAAGAAGGAGTCGATGGCTTGCATTAGGTTGCCCATATGGGTAGAGATCTGCTGGGCATAGTAGCGTATCAGCTTCTTGTCCTTGTCGGTCATCTCCGGTGACTTGCACGGCGTTGTGGCCGTTGCCGTGGGCGTAGTAGGCACGGACCCTGAGCTGGACACAGCTCCCATGGCTGTGCTCTCGGCGGTGCGGATGACCGTGTCAAACTGCGTCTTCAGGCCGGCGGGAATGGCCTCGCGCAAAGCCTGATTCTTTCTGGCGGCCGCATCTTTGGATTCAAAGGCCACGTAGTCATAATCCTCAAGCCACTCGGCGCTGCCACGGCTGCCCTCGGCGACTGCAGTTCCTCCTCCGTTCTGATTATGCGCCTGGCGCTTGAAGAGAAGCGAGGCATTGCCCTGGATAAAGCTGGTGGTAGAGCGCACGTCCTCGGTGAGGGTCTGGGCGCAGGCCATCAGTTGGTCAAGGGCGTCCGGCGGACGACAGCCGTGCTTCTCGTCACTGCGCGCCAGCTGCTCCACGGACCAGCCACCCTGGGCATCCAGCGACTCGGAGGAGTCGTGTATCAGCTTATTGGCGTCCCGTAGAGCCCGCACAAGCGGTCGCAGCTTGAGGGCCAGGCTGCGGTCCTCCGAACGCGTGGCATTGCCCAAAGCTCCCTCCCCGAACTCAGCAAGGTCGTGCAGGGCGGTGCGCAGCCGCAAGGCGGCCAGCTTCAGTTCCATAATGGCCGGTTCCAGCTGTGCCCGAGTACGCCAGTTGGGCACAACAAAACTCAGCAGCCGACTAATGGCGGCCGTCGTCTGCAGCTGCAGTTTGGCCAGCGTTTCCAGTGCCGAGCTTAGCTCCAATGGCAACTCTTTGGGCGTGACAGTGGGGGCGACGGAGGCGGTATTGGTGGGCGCCACACTCTGCTCCTGTTCCTGCAGCGGCGGTAAAGGAGAGTCATAGGTGAGGCCGCTCTGCTGGCGGCGCACAGGCAAGGGATTGCGGCGCGGTATGTCATAATCGGGCATGTTGGCCAGCGAGGAGCGGTTAGAGCTGGAGAAGCTCAGCGAAAGGCTGTCACTGGTCAGCAGCGAAGATGCGGAGCTGCTCGGCGTCATCTGGGTCAGCAGGCCGGCGGAGATCAGAGGTCGCGGCACATCGTAGGACTCTTCCTCAATGGAGGCCGGCACGCTCTTCAACGACTCGAAGCGGGCCGACAAGCTGGTGGGCGTTCTTGGACCTCCTCCACTCCTGGGACTGTCATAGTTCAGCGGCACGGGCGTGGCGGGCTTGGGGATATCGTAGGTCTCGAACTCACTGCCACTGGCAGCACTTCCGTTGTGGGACATCATGGCGGCGGTTCCTAGGTTCTGGTAGATGCTTTGGTTGCTGTACAGCTGCTGCTGCTGCTGCTGCTGGGTTGTGCGGGGGCTGGCCGTTCCCGTGCCCGTCCCAGATCCTGGCGAGCAGTTATAGATGTAGACATCACCGTGTCTCTGCGGGGTTATAACCTGGAAGAGAAAAGGGGAGATGAGACACGAGTACTACTACAATTACTACTACAATTACTCGTACTACTTCTCGGAGTAGTACGCACTCCCTCGCCCTCTCCCAGCCGCTCGTTGGCCTATCGATTTTCCCGGCTGCCTGCCCTTTTTCGCTTCTGAAAACCCCACCTGGGTGTGGCTGGCATTCCTCACCTGCTCGGAGCTGCTGCTTCCTGTTCTTCTCTCCCCTTATTATCACATTTCGAGCAAGTGCAAGGTGCACTTTGTGCAAGGAGTATACAAAAATGGAGTAGAAAAAACCGAAAGGATCTAGAGACGTTGACGTATAAAACTTGACTGTCGAGAACTTTGATGCCTTCGTGGAAAGTCGGGAAATTCACAGCGAAATACGTGCTGCTTTCGACGCCTGCGCAATGTGTTTCCAAGGAATACTGGGACCTGGTTCAAGGCGGTTCAGTGTCAAGGTAAAGGACCCCAGAAGGGCCAAAAACAAAAACAAAACAAGTCAGACGGTGGTGGAAAGAACCGGAGGGCATTGCAGCAAGGAATAATCGACCACTGGCTCTTTTTTCCGTGGGGAAAGGGTTTTCCTAATTTATAGAAGAAAAATCCATTGATGTACATGAAAATGTTAGCTTAAGGAATAACCAATTCACTCTGCCAATATGTTTTCCCGTCCTTCTGCCCTGCTGTAATAATCGAATACTCTTTCACCATATTAAATTTCTATAAAAAACGGATTAGGGAACTAACTCATCGACTTTTTAGCTACCCTCTGTACTGAATATATTTTTGATATATTGGAATCAATAAAAGACCCAGCCATATGTTGGCTTGCCACCCGATGAATGATGAAATATTACCGAGGCAACATATGCCAAATTCATAAGTTTTAATCGCAGGAGAGTGCCACGCACCACAGAAGAGCCACGCCCTCGAATAGAATCGATTCCTAATTAAGGAAACCGTTACGCAAGGGGTACCCCCCCAGAGGATCGCTCTCTACCTGAAATGCTGTCCTGCCCGGTTGCCTTTTGTCCAGGCCTTTGAAGTGCCAATTGACGCGTAACACGAGTCAACAAAATGCCAAAATAATAAAATAAGAGCGGTCCTAACATCCCCTCGAGCAGCTGCAGCTGCAACTTCTCTTCAGGCAGAGCTCTGCGGGAAGGGAGGCTGCCTGGGTCCTTTACTATCTTATCAGGGGAATCGGGGCAGCTGGCGGCATTTCTTGAGAGGTTCTAGACCACCTGAATGTATGGTTGGTTGTGCAATCTTCACAAATGGAACAAAGTCCAGCTGGATTTGTTGTCTTTAGTTTCTTGGTTTTTATGGGCTTGGTTTCCTGGCGACCCACATGCTGGGCCCGACTTTCGCGTGACTTTCCTTGTTAGTGCAACTTTTTCCAGGCATTAACATATATCAAAGATTTGTGTATTTATGGCACATTTGGGGCACTCGCCATGGGTTGGGCCTTAGCCAGATTCGGCTTTCTCTCTTTCGTACTTCTTCTTTTAATGGCCGACCGTTTGAATTCTCCGCATGTTATGAGTAATTCCAGATTCTGACTGTGTAATAATAATCTTCACTACACGTTCTCGTTTAAATTCCAAACCCGAAAACAGTAGCAACAAGAGATTGTCATCTCCTGGCTACACGGGTACATACGCAGCTTGTTCCCTGCATTTCAATTCTACCTTCAGCACATCATTCGGAAATCTGCCCCCCGTGGATACTCCTCCATATATTCCGAAGAAAGAACCGCAGAAAATGCACTCAGTTCTCGGGGTTCTCTTTCTCAAACTGCTTTCAGAATTTCAGCATTTTCTCACGTACGAAACGTCACAACATTTGTATGGAAAATGTTAATTATCGCGGGAGGAGAAAGAATGAAAGAAAGACTAGTCTTTCTCCAAAGGGATCGGGAGGATCTTCTCGGGTTAAACTGAGGATGTGTCCAACAGAAAAGATTGTTTCCAAGACGGCAGCGACATCGACCCGCTTTCTCAGCGAATCCGCATTGCCGGCTCCAGCTAAAGCTCCAAATCGGAATCCTCGCCAGTTTCCGACTTTGGTCACGCACAAATCTCTGCAGAATCCCAATACCAAATACATAAAAAAGAAAAGAGAAAAAAAAGAGTTATTGTGGCTGCATTTTTCACCATTTTTGGGCAGTAAAAATAAAAATGACATGTTTTGCTCAAACGCAGAGTCGAGGAGAGCCTCCTTCTCGCCCGTTTTGGCTTTGGCCATAAATCTCCATTGGCCAGTGGCCACCTGACTTGGACTTGGCTTGGAGTTTACGCGAGGTGCGTGACGAGGTGGCCGGAGGAGGAGGTGATACTGGCTCGCTTGTGGGCTTAAAGGAACTTGAAATTGTCACACAGCATTTGTATCTGTATCTGGTGGGTTGGCTAACGGTGGAGGCTGCTTTTTTTCTGGCCATAAGAAGTGGTGTCTACGTGTGGGATGCCCAGAGTACGGATATATGTTGCTGCCGCTGCCCAGCGATTGCGCAACTTTTAACGGGGCCAGCCATTTCCGTTCTCAATTAGCCCAAAATGTCGCCTACTTAATGGTTAATCCATTATCTTAGAGTGGAATGGAAGCTTTGAATCATAAACAAGTTATTTAACACCTTAGAGAAGTCTTAGGATACCTCAAGAAGAATCATCTGCAGGTCCTTTGCAGGTGATCTTAAGGTGTCTTTATATCTAGTAAACTTTCTTATCGATGCACACCTCGTAAGCATTCCATACACTTCCAAATCATTTCTTTCCTAGATTTCCTACAAATCGCACAACACCCAGCCAGCATCGGAAATGGGTCAACGAGAGGCTCCACTCATTTGGGGGAATCTCTCTCCCACTTGAGGCATCCGTTTGATACCGTCAAGAGCATGTCCAATCCGATCCCATACATTCCCCACATGGCTTTTGACGCCTTCGAGTGGTTAGAGAGATAGAGAGGGAGATTTTCCCAAAAGTCAATAAAAATCGAACAGCAACAAAAGGCCGCGCTGAGCTTTTATGGCGAAAGGTTTCTCTTTGAGATCTTCAACTGCAGTGCTATCCCAGAGCAATTTGCAGAGCTCCTCCTCCGCTCCAGCAGCATTTGAATTTGAATTTATGGTTTCACTTGCCTCCAGTTAAGATTGATAGCTGCCGATAATGCGAGGAAATGTTTACGACTCTGTAATTTGGGTTTCATTTTATTTGATTTGCCTGCGAGTCAGTCAGTTAGTCAGTCAGTCACTCGGTGAGTTAGTCAGTGGACAGGGAAAGCGAAAGTCATCGTTTAAGCGAGATCGAGTCCCAGTCCCATCCTCCCACCGTAGATTTTGGCGTGCATCCATCTCGAACGCCAAAGGTCAGCGAGCTCTAAGCCAGCCCTGGTGTCTGACGGAGGTCTGGTGTGTGCTAATGATCAATTTGGTCAATTAATCAGATCCGTTGTGCAAGCGAAGACTTTGATTGGAAGAGAGGTTGGTCAGCTTGGAGACCAGCAACTTTGTAGCATGCTGCGGAGCAAGCACATCCTGTTTTCCCTCCTGCTGGCAGCTAGGCAGTAGCTGGCTTTCAATCATTTATTGATCTTCCGATCCACAAATTGTTGGTTTCCTTTAATTTCCAAATCAAATCGAATCAAAGTGAGAGAAATGCAAATAAAACGCATGTCCAGCTGACAAATTGGCGAGTTACGAGCTCGGGGCGGGCAACCGAAACCGAAACCCGTTGGACAGCTGCCATGGACCCCAAGAGGCTAAGGCTGTCCATGAACCGAGAGGATCGGCTCTGCCACAACTCTTATTAATTGCACAATTACGACACGCAGTTGATGTGCGGGGAGCGGATCCACTGGGAGGCAGAGCTGGAGATGGCGGAGATGCAGATGAATGGACCATGGACCATGGACCGTGGACCCCTCAGAGCGAAATGATGCAGCGTTGGAACGAACCAAAGGAGCCGAGGAATTACTTTCTTTCACTTTCCCGACAAATATCATAATTCAGTAGGCACCACCGCAGTGCCGCCAGAGAATGCAAAAATTGCCCAAAAACAGGAATGAAATCAATTAAGATCCCTGCGGCGGAGTCCGGCCAAGCGGAAAATTAAGAAATTGACAAGTCAGCCGGGACGAGAACGGATGAGACTGGAGGAGCACCTACATACCTTGTTCGGCGAGACGTGCCAAGATCTCCTCGGGCCACGGCCCTGCGCTGAAGGTGCCTCCGCTCCCAGACCGCCAACGCTGGACGAGGCTGAGGCCGCGCTGATGATGGATCCATTCTCGTAGATCTCCGCCGAGCAGATGGAGCTGTTCAGGGTGGCTGTGCTGGCGGCGAGCGAGGGTATGGGGGAGCTGGCTGGCGACGGCGAGAAGCAGCCGGAGTCGTAAGAGTTCAGGACGCGTAAGCGGTTGCCCGGACAAAGGCCCTGGAATAGATTTCAAAGGTAAAAGATGAGAAATATAGTTGGTTTAGGGATACATCTTAATTTACACTATCTATATTATACTAAATTTTCTTTAAATAAACGAATTTTATGTTTTTTCCGCGATCTTTAGCAATTTTTTGCCCGCCATCCGCTATAAATGGTGGCTGGTGTGTGGACTCATACTCATTGATCTCAATTGGTTTTGATTGGCTTTTAATCAACCTCAATGCTGTATGAATTATTAATGAAAAGCATTTATATATAAACTGTGTAAACATCCCACGAAAATGCAACAAAAAGCTATGAGTTATGGACAGATTTCTGTGTGCAATGTTTATTTTTAATTGCAAGCCACATCTCACATCTTGTCGTGTCAGTTTATTTCACAAAATTCCACCGCAAAGATATGTAATTTTTGTCCAAAGAAATATGTGCCAAACATCAAAAAAATCGGACAGAAAATCTTGTCAACATGTGTTTCAGCTTGAAAAAGTGGATTTTTCGTTGACTTTTTGGCTGTAAATATTTATGCCACACGTTGTTGCCGCTCGGGTTGCTCTGTAGCTCTCGACACTCAATTGGCTGCCGTTTTTGGGTTAATTGTTTCCATTAAAAAGCCGTGGCTACTTTTTAATTAGCGACAATTGGCCGGCACTCTATGTAGCCGTAGCCGTAGCCATAGCCATAGGTATCGCTATCCATATCGCTCCGAGCTCTAGTGATTTCCATTTTGATATATGTTTTGACACCATATCATCACCGATCGGTCCGCCGGTCAGGCGGCGCCAATTGAGTTGTTAATTGAACGAACAACGTGCAGAAATTTTTTAATTTTTGCCCAGCTTTGAAAAGTGCTTTGAGATCTGGGGATTGGATTGTGGGTTGTTGTGGGGGGGCTGCTCCGTCCCAAGGCTGCCTGGGGCGCTGCGGTAATTAGCAAAAAATAGGAAATTAAGGCCACAGCGGTTTCAGAAACTTTTTAGCTATGGGTGCGTTTGATAAATGGTATTTATGAGTGGAAAGAAATATACGAAATGGGTCACGGTTTACTTGTCTTTCAATGTAAACAACTCTCTTCCTGAGTGATATTCCTTCTCTGAAAGATCTCATCATTTGGTAAACATTCCTTATTTCTCCACTGATTTCTTCAAAGTTTATATTTTCTTTCTCTGTTTGAGTATCACTTTGGTTTGCCTTCGAAATCGGAGCAAACAACTTTGACCGCCTCTCTTTATCTTTATCCAGAGATAATGTTGTGTGCATTGTGGTAATCTTGGGTAATGGTTATGCTCACGCCCCCTGCCTGATGTAAGGCCTTTCCTTGGCGATTATGATTATTACATCGCTGCAGCCACAATTAAAGTGCCAAAAATGTGTAATTTATAAGACCCTCAAACCCTGGGAAGGGGAGGTATTATATAGGGGCCTGGCATTCCCGCATGCAGCGGGCCACGTGCCCTCAATGATGATGATGATGATGACGAGGCTTTCCAGCTTCCCGGCTTTCCAGCTTCTCGGTTTTGACGCCAGACAAAACAAAAACAATTACACAAAATTAAATTAAAAATTTAAATGAGTTTTTTCTAGTCTCCGGAGCGGATGAAATGGAAAAACTTATGCAAATGCTTTCGATTGCTTAATTACGAATGCAGACAGAGCCCAGACGCAATCAGGGATACATTAAGAACCAAAACAAGAAGGAAAGGAGAACGAGCGACAAAAAGGAAGGCGTTTCCCTGTTAGCCCTGATGAAGGGTCTGCTCCGTAAACCCAACTCACCTGTCGGTTCCGCAGGGAGCAGAGCCACCAGCCCTGTATGCCCTCCGTGTCCTGCTCGATGACGGTGAGGATGTCGCCCTTCTTGAAGGGCAGCTCGTCCGGCGTGTCCGCATAATTATCGTAAATGGCCTTGGCATAAAGTTTCTGCAAATAAATCAAAGCAAAACATGAAACAATTAATGTGTTTTCGGATTTCTGAGAAGCCGCCAAGCCACAAATTTACAAAGGAATTTCAAAGAAGATACGGATTCCCCTGATTCGACTTTTACTTCCATCATTCATAAGAAGAGCGCTCCTGGCCTGGCCCCACGGTGATCTTTGTTCAGCTTTGCTCTGCTTTCATGTTTCATGTTTTATGTTTTTAGCATTTTATGGTAGCGAATCTTGCGGCATAAAAAGAATGCAAAAAGTGCAGAATGTCGAAAAATACAAATAATAGGGAGAGAGGAAGAAAAACAATGGGGTTTGGTTTTTTCTGTTGTTTTTTCGTTTGCTTCATTAGTTTAGCTGGAATTTCAGGTCAACTTTTTTGGGTAGGTTCTCCTTAAGCCGCCTTTGTGTTTGTGTTTGCCGTTCGGTGGTTAGAGAGCCGGGACCTACACTCGGGGTCAGGGGGTTAGCTATCAAGGATTCGAGTGATGAGGAACAAAGTCGGAGAGCTCTGCTCCCTAAGAAATGGAAGCGTCATGGAAAATTAGAATCGGAGACAAAGACAAAATCAAAATCAAAATCAAAATCAAATCAAAATCATCCTCACCAAACATAAATATTGGAGCAGAATGAAAACCACAGAACGAGTTTTGGGAACTACCAACCCACAGAACACTCTTTTCCACAGAATTCAGATTTACGTACCTAGCTCACTGACCGCGGCTGTGAGTGCCTTCGGGGCAAACGTTTTGATTTGCTTTTCTTCCGCTCAATGAATGTGTAATTGCCGCTGTGTGTGTGCGTGTGTATCTGTGGTTAGGAGTTAGGAGCGTGGTGCTTTTAATTTCGCCACCGCAACGTATAAAGAAATCCAAAAACAAAATGAAGGAAATCGAGCCGTGACTGCTCCTTACCTCCTTCACCTTTTTTGACCCCTTCCACTCCTTACTCTTTACCCCATTCCCTACACGTATCAAAATATTCTATCAGATTTCATTTCAATTGGAGATTTATACAGCCAAAATAATAGCAAATAGTTTAAAGAAAAACGATAAAAAGAGATCTATAACTTCCTCATCGGTGTCGCTATACCTCGAACCTAGAGAAGATTAAACCCTAACTACTTTTCATAGGAACTCGATATATTTTCTTTTATAAACTCAGTAAAAATACTTAATTATCCCCATTATTCTCAGTGCACGGAGAGAGAGGAAGCCAGCGAGCGATTACAATATCGAGCGTTCAATCGCTGCTGAACTTTCAACCCGCGACTCGGGCCTCCGATACCGCCACTTCACGTGTCCAGGTGAGCGGAGGAGTGTGGTTTCGAAACCCGTTTTTGTTTTACCTGGCCCACCAGCTATTCATTCTACTCTTTAATTTCGAAAGCGCGGCGACGGCGGAGCTGGAAGCGAGAAATGTTCAAATGTCAAAAGAAAAATGAGCGCACTTGAAGTTCATGTGCGCGGAGTGACACTTGGCTCAACTCGGATCTCAGATGTTTGTTGGGTTTGGAGCTCCACTGGGAGTCCACTCCACTCTCCCCTCCGGATTAGACCTGCTTTCTTCGTGGCCATCTCCCTCGTTCTCCTCCTCCTCCTCCTCTCCCCTTTTGACGCAGCGCTAATTGAAGGGGCAAATATTTGAAGGCGAGAATTGGAAGATTTGAAGTTCCGCCTGTCCCGAGGTTGACTTGTGGTAAAAATTAGGGGCCTTTTTACAGTTGTTTGTCTGTTTGTTTGGGCGGACTTTAATTGGTTTGCTCAGTGCATTCCTCTGAGAAAGATATACGGGGAGCGGAACTGCGTGAGTTCCCAACCCCACCACTCAATCTCAGTCTCCGGCTCAATCGCTGTCATAAATCACCGAAAACCTATTTACATGTTCCACGGATTTTTCAATAAAAACAATTTCTACCCCAGGCCAAACTCTCTGTTTTATTGTAGAATTAAAAGAGCTGTTTTTAATGACGGTCCACAGCTAATCCCCTCCTCAAAGAGTCAGCCAAATTTTTAGCAAAACAAACTCAGAGCTGAGCTCAAGTTATTTATGTATTCCAGGAGGAGCAGAGATCCGCGATGTCTTGAACATTCAATTACTCAAACCCCGGTGTTTTTTCTTTTTTGCTCATAAATAACCGTCGAGACGCAGTTGAGTTTGTACAGAAAAAATAAGAGAAGAAGCCGCCAATAAACAGCTTAATGAGCACTCAAAAACCAACGAAATGTTAGCTACTCCGACACAAGATGACAATTGGTTTTATCCAGTGGTCGTTAACCGGATTAATGGAGCAGGGAACTGACTCGGCGAAGTCCAATCATTTTCGATGGCCTGGCAATATTTTCAAATAGAAATGTGAGCCGATAACCCCAGACCCAGCCCCTTGGTAGCTGATAAAAAAGCAAATAGTCTAAATTCAAGCGGAGCGCTCTCGCGTGACAGATAATATTTTTTTGGCACTTTTAATTAACAGAATTTGAGGAAAGTGAAACAAAAGGAAGAACAATTTAATGAAATAAAGCAAAAAGAAGAGGAATTTGATGAGAAATGGAAAAAGAGAGAAGTGGATATATCGGAATTCGGCTTTTAAGGGAACTATCAAGATGTTGATGGGGAAGGCTAACTTTAAAACTCTAAAGTAACCTTGAGGAAACTAAGGCAGGCTATAAACTCTTATTAACTGTTTTATAACTTGGTGCTATCTCCTTATCTGGTTACTTTTTAATGGTTTAAGACATCGCTGCAATTCCACCTAGCCTTGTTCCACCCCATTGACTAGTTCAAGATAAAAATAGACACTGATGTGACTTCACAGAATGCTTATTCACTTTTCTGCCCGACTTATCAATATTTCACACATCACCTCTACTCTCCCACTCCCACATTTTAACATTTTAACATTTTAACTCTACTCTCCCTCTCCCACATTTTAACACCGACTTGTCTATGTCTATTTCTACACATTACCAGCCCTCGAACACGTCACTTTCTTGTTCGGACTTGGGACCTTAACTTTGAGTTATGACTGATTAAAAGTTTTAAAAAAGCCGAGGAGATTTAGGGAACGCAGATATGATACGAAAAATACAGTTTTTGGGGTTACTTCTATAATAAAACGCCATATGTCGTTGTCGTCGCGTTGAACTGGTTTCCTTTTGCCGACTCAGTGCGAAAATAAACAAAATGTTTACTGCTCTTTTTGGCGGCGGCCTTTTCCTCACATTTCGTCAGCAAACTTGTGTGTGCCAAAAAAGAGTAAAAAATAAATAAAAAAAACAAGAAAGGAAGCTAACTTCGAGGAGACCAAGTTTGTATACCCTTGCAGTTTGAAATTGGAGCTGAGGCCGAATTTAAAATCGATCGTAACTTTTTTAATTGATTCCGAATTTTACGCAGAATCGAAATTCATATGTATATTAGTGTTTTGGCTATCGCCGAATTTTATAGCATATTATGCCCTTAAGGCGAACTAAAATATTCCTATTCTTTAAATAGATATATTCAAAGTTCAGCAAACTTCTGACTTAAACGAAAATGACCTGAAAGGGTACAATAAAAGCAAAGCCAAGAGAAGCAATCCGTATAAAATGCGGTGTGACAATAAAACTTCAAGCAAGTCAGCGAGTCGAGCAGAGAAACACGTTCCGAATCGCAGACTGGGTCGAAATCGGAACAAGAAATCGGTTGGGATACTGACGCTTAGCAGCATTGACAAGTGCATGGAGCTGCTCCGTCACATGTCCACCCGGGTCAGCACTTGGCGGCCATGCACTTCACTGCCTCTCCCCCCATATCAACAATAGATGCTTTCTGCCTGGACAGGCACAAGTCAATTGCAATTGCATTCCACAGGCGACTCCCTCATTCAATTTGCATTGCTCAGTTACTTCAACTCGGACAAAGCGCTCTCAGACTTTAGTTTATTTCTATATAGTATGCATATAAGGAAGATATATTCAGACCAAAGGGTAATTCCATCGGGCAAGTGAACTCTGTCAATAGAGAAAGTTATAGGGCAAAACGAGTAGTTTGAGTAAGTAGGTAATAAAGTAACCTAAGCTTTGTGAGTTAAATTTAAAGAAGAAATAAAAAAGTCATTATGCACTAACCTAATGTAAAATTTTAGCTCTTGAGCACTTCTCAGAGAGCTCAACGCGGTCAATTCAGTGAAATGACTCACAAAAGCGTCAAAGCAAACATATGCCAATTCAATTAACTTGGGCCAGACTTCTGTACAAAAAACCGAAGCAAAACAACACAAAGGAAAATAACTGTTGACTTTAAATGTTAAAGAACAAATAAAACGGAATCTACACACACGAAAATAATGTATTGTGTCGACCTTCGCAGCAATTTCGAGGGAAAAACGCAAAAACGTTGCAAAATTACTTCCCCGAGAGAGAAATAATAAAAAACCCAACCAGTTAACATTCAATTGTGGCAAAGTGAATCAGTCGAACGAAACAAACGAACAAAATCAATTTTCGAGCGTGTCTGTAAAGTTTCAGCTTTCAGCTATTGTAAGCACTTATCCACATTTATTTTATGGCCTCAGAATGTATATTTTATAATGAATTGTTTCCTATATATGCTTATATGTCGACAAGGCAAGTACGATAATAAAAAGAGAACCCCAACCCTAGACGCCATCATAAAAAACCATTGCACAGAAGATCAATCATTTGATAAAAACAAAATTCGAATTAACAGCCCAGCATGCTTAAAACATTAAGCAATAAAAAATATAATAAAGCAAAAAACAAGAAGAAATGTCCCCAAAGAACTTGGAAAGAGAAACCCCGAAAATAAAACATGCATAAAACGCAGGAAATTAAAACCATTTTGAAGCCATGCAATTTGCTCAACAGCTCTTTCATTCATTCAATCTTCTCCCTCGAGGGTCTTACAAGATTTATTTTACAGACTTTGTCTCCTACTCCGACTCGGAGTCATTAAGTTCCATTTACCAGACTCTGGCGGAGGAATACCCCGGACGTGACTCATGCCTGCGGAATTGCCGCCGCCGAGGTGATGATCGCGTTTGCTGGCGGCCTTTTGTTAACTCTTCTTTTCTTCTAACCAGTTTCCACTTTTTGGTAAGAGGATCAAATCTCCCACGTGAAAGCCGCCTTGAACTTTGGACGCTGAAAAATGTAGCATCCGAGGGCACTCCGATGTCGACTTATGATGGATTACAGTTTGGGATCTATTTTGGGCTCAAGAGGAGGTGGAGGAGGCCCCTCCAAATCGAAAGTGAGCTGACAGACGCATCTCTGTGTTGGGTAAACAAATGAGGTGTCTCAATTTGGGGGTTTCCCACGAACAGCCACTCACTGATAAATAATTACAAGGGTTGGGCAATCCCCCGCACCCCAAAGAAGCCCAGAACTCGTAGAACCATCATAGATATCGATCGCTCAGCCAGAGACAGGCAATCGGCCATTTCGTAACATGAAGATAAGTGCCTCTGACATTATGAGAGGCCGAGGAAGACCGCTGAAATCGCTCCCCGTTTAGCAACTCCAGTAGCCCATCTCCGCCTGGCACCAACAGCAAATGGGCCCATTAAGTGGCTTAAGGCGGAAGGTGCTGCTGGAATCACTAGCCCCACTTATGGCCGGCATGTACATGTAACTTTTATTGCTCGGTTACGACCAGTTCCTTATCTGGCGAGGACAGGAGAAGGCGGAGAGAGAGTGCGAATTATCAGTCGCTGTTAGGGCCGGGGGCTGAGGCCAATTGGCCATTGTTTATTCCCTGTAAACACGGCCTCAGTCTCGTTCGCTCTGGGTTCTACGACATCTGAAGGACTGCGACTCCGACATCGTGGCAATTAGTCAAGCCTTCTCCTTTTAAGGGCCGGGCCTTGGGCCTAGGGAACGTGACATGTCAGATTTGTAATTCATAAATGTCATTTCATCTTGTGCACGCCTGGAAAATAAACAAAGCGCTCTCCTGGATGACCCTGCTGGATGGCGGGTCTAGTTCTGGTCATGTTTACATGCCATCTTGTCTGGTTATCACCTTCCCAGCTCTTAGCACGTTTCTTGCAACTTGAAAAAGTGCCAAAGGCCACTGTAGGTTTCACCAGCAATTAATTGAACTCATTATCTCTACTCTAGACTGTACGACGGGGTCCGTAACTCAGTTGGCCTATAATCCAGTTGGTCGGAATGACGGCCAGTGTTCGCTTGGCAGCACATGACTCTCCTAACTGTTAGATAACGACAAGTGAGTGAGCGAGCAAAGGCCTGTGAACTGAAAGCAACACGAGTGTCGAATGCGAATAGATAAAACAACTAAGCAGCAGCACAACACACACAAAAAGCGAAAGTTTTTCTTCTTCGCTGACTTCGCTGAAGCGACTTGATATGCAGGAAAAATAAAAGCAATTAATGGAGGGATAGTGGAAATTAAATAAGAATAAGCTAGCTATCTCCCAATGCCTCGACACCATTCTCTAGTTCTTTTAAACCAAAAACCACTTCCAATCAGCCAGATGGAGTTCCCTCTTCCCCGGACCTTAACCTTGCCACATTCATCAATTTACAATTGGACAGGAACCCAAGACAGATGTAGCCACGGCAACCTGTTGAGCAAATTTGAATGCGAAAAATGTTTGCACAACTTGAGCGCTGAAATAAATTAGCAAGCTTACGAGGTGCCAGTCTGGGGTGGAGCAGAGCGGGGAGGCCGGCCAAGAGTTGCACATGCAAATGCAAATGCACTCACTCCCATTACCAGTCCAGTCCCAGTCCCAGTCCCAGTCCGGCCCGGCACTCAATATTCTGGGCTGTTGTGGTTATTAAGCTTGAAATTAAATAAACAACAACGGCTAATTACAAGAGCCGTGTCTCGGACATGATCATGGCCAGCAGAGAGGAGCTGCTCGGGCCAGATCTTGGCCGGAGGACACTTGTTCCCCGGCCTAACAGCCGCTGACACAAAGTATCCAGTAATTGAAGGGTTGCCGAGGGGCATGGAGCTGGTGCTGCAGTTGAATCCATCCATCACAGGCACGCAGGGAGAGGGAGGCGGGGACCTGGACACAGGTGAGATTAAAATAAATGTGCTCCAAATGCGCACAAATGCGAAAAGTAATTGACGCCGTCTGGAGTTGCGGAGCTCTAGGGGTCTCTTCTCCCCGAAGACCGGTTAGGTTCTCAGCTTAGATTTCAAAATGCAAACAGCGGAAAACATTCGAAGATGGGTTTCCTGCCTTCTTTGGCCTTGCCTCAGATGTCTGTGGGCCGGAGATGGGCGCGTGACTGGAACTAATGGCCGAGAAAATGGAGGCACGGAAATATCCCCTTCAGGATCCTGTCTCGAACGTGTCACGCACCCATCTCTATGATGGAACCTTTAGAAGGCGCAAGGGTTTATTAGCATGCCGCTGACTGATGGCAATTAATAGTTCCCCAGAGTCTCTTGGCATCCTTTGGCCGGGACGTGCGCTTGACTGTAGGCCGCAATTAAGGGCAGGCCAAGAGCTGGGGGCCACGGATTAGCCTCAGACCGATGGCTGGCCGCATGCGTGGCCAATTCAATCAGTTATTAATAGTCCTGGCCTGGCAGACAATTGATTGAAAGGGGACTCTATAAATTCTCTGTGGCCAAGACCACCACGCACGTCGGTGGTGTCTCCTTATCGGGGCAACCTTGCAGGAGAGGCCACTCCACTCGGATAAGGGCAAGTCCAGGGCTAGCTGGCTATCGCCGAAACAATTCCACACAGCCAAAATCTAATCAACCTTAATTGAGCGTCACACTGAACCCCAAGACAAGACCCTATATCTTCAGGGAAACTAAGAACAAAACCAAAGATAAGAACCAAAAGGGAGCGGCCCGCCCTTATTATTAATTAAGATTGTGCCAGGGGAGGTCTTTCTTTCTCTCTCTCTCCCTGTCTCGGGGGTTATCTTCGGGATAACTGCAGAACAGACTCCCCGAGGGACATCTATCGAGCGCTCCTTATGCTCTCTCTCTGATTAAGTGGGCGCCCCACCGATCCGTCTAGACGGAGAACATATATCTGCTTCAACGCTTCGACACTTCAAGTGACTCTGACGGCGGCTCTGACTCCGGGAAATTGATTAGAATTAATGTCCGCGTGTGGCGACAAGAAGTTGATTGAGTGACTCCCGGGCGCCTGATGGAAATATATGGCAGCATAAATCTATTGATCAACTTTTGGCTGCACTTCTCCCAGGGCACTCACAGCAACCAGTTGGGGTAGAGGCTTGCATTCCACACTTTAATCAGTTGGAATGTTTTAAGAAGGCACAAATTGATCTATAATTATGGCTGAGCTCTTGGTAAGGAATGTAAGGCTAAGCGGAGAGGCTATAGCTTGCATTCAGAAGTTTAGCCAAGAAGTTACCAACATCTATTAGAGTTCCTTTTCAGGTTCTCTTCCAGAGCCCGTGTCGGAGCCTGAAATCTAATCACTCGGATGCTATCTAATCGAAGCTACTCAGAACGAAAGCCAAAAATACCTGAAGGGAATCACACTTAGATTCCATATCACGGGGGTGAGCTCATGTTTTCGCTAATTTTCTAAAGGAACACTTAAGCACGGGGCTCTAAGCACAAGGAGTTGTCACGACATGGCGATATCTCACCTGTGCCGTAAACTGGCACATCAAACGGTGTCGCTCTGCCAGGTGATAACGAATGCGAATTGCGGAAATTTCAGCTGCCACAGATAGGCTTTGCGAGATGCGTTACAGTTTACCCGGGAAGATGCAACTGTCACAGCGGCGAGATAGCTCCAACAGCTGAAATCCTGGCCGTCTACTAACCGTTTTGATGTGGATGCGCCGCGAGACGGGCACATCGTAGTCCAGGTCCGCATTGGTGGCGTTGGAGCTGCAGCAGGAGGCTGACATGGAGATGGAGGATGAGCTCTGCTTGTCCAGCATGGCGGCGATGCAATCTGGGTTGATGAGTTTGGGTTGATACTCAGATCTCAGGAGCTGGTCAGCCTAACTGGACATGGCGGCGATGGAGCCACTATCGAGACTTTTAGATATATTTAATCCAGGACAATATAAATAAAGTATCTCGACGTGGGTTCGCGCGATGCCTATCTGCCACTTGTATCTCCACCTCACTTCACTCTGTTCACTCTTGTTGTTTATCTGCGCTGAGCTCGCATCTGCATATGTATCTTGTATCTTTGTATCTGCTACTTCGCCGAATCAGCTATAATTTCAAGTTTAGCCGCGGGGCACAGAGCCAAAAAATCCGCAAAGCCGAATTCAAAAACAAAAGACGCTACGCGAAAAGCCACTCACTTGAACTCGCACTCGCATTCGTATCTTTCTCTAAGTCTTTTCGGTTAGACAGTTTCTCGCGTATCTCGGAAAGCGCTTCGCTCTCGTCGTGGACCTCACCGCAGCAGGCAACTTCGTGGACTGTCACGATGCTCGGAACCCGCGGCGCAGCTCTGCTTCGGTCTGCCCTCGTCAGCTGTGCCGGCTCGGCTCTTGGCTCTTCGGCTGTGCTCGGCTGTCCAAACTGGCACTCGTCCCTCACGTGCAATATTCGCTGTGAAGTGAAGCTACCTCGTAGAGGTCTTGGAAAATAGGGATTATGGAGTAAACTAGATATCTAGAAAACATACATTCTGTTATAGATTCTTCCATTTATAGGAGATTAATTCTAAGAGACACCAAGTATCTTAAGAATCTTTTTCTGAAGAGTGCTAGATAATCCTTGCAAAGTTTATTTACTATTCAGAACCTATTTACACCTGAAGCGTCCTCAAGTCCCAATTAATTTCTAGAGCTAAGTTAAGTACCCGAAAAAGATGATGATGAAGCACAATGCTCAATGCCTCACCCACCGATCAAATGGCCACATATCTCCTGCATGTCTATCTATTCCATATTCCGTATCAAGTTCTTCTGGGCTCGAGTTGACTGCCCCCCTGTGGTATCTGGTCATATCTGGTTGCAGTTGCTATTTGGCTATGACAAACATTTCGATATGCATCCACCCAGTTCGATTATGAGAGAACTCGATGCTTAGCATATCAAGTGCAGACGTTCTTCGAGAGTTCTCCCCTGTTAAAGCTCAATTAGCCAGAAGATGTGAGACCAAGCTCATGTTACCCGCCTCGGGAATGAATAATATGGAACAGTAGCTGTGTTGTCTGCGAGACCCCAGCTGTCCAAACACATTTGTGTACCTCTGCCGAGGGCGTGAAGAGCTCCGCGCCCGAAAAAGGGAAGGACAAGGAACCCCAGACAAAGCTGAAGCCCTCCTCAACAAGTCAGCGCCGAAGGTCAGGCGGCAACCCGTTCTGTTCAGAAAGGAAGGAAGTTGCTGTTACCCAAACCCCGACCCAACCCATCCCCTGCAATCTGTGGCTGTGCAGCTGCAGTGTTCTTTGCCGGCTGAATGTGACATTTGACATGATTTGCGTGCCAAGTGCCACGCCCACATCAGCACGTCAAGAGCCATGTCGAGAGCTGTGACTGGGACTGAGTTGGAGTCGAGACAGGCCAAGGCGACGGGAAAATTGGATAACCAAACGAAGTCAACCGAGTTTCAGCGACCCCCAGCGAAAAACGAACTGATCGAGTTGAGTTTTATTGTCACTTTCGTTTGGGGAGTGGATCTGATTTAATTTAATTCTCGACTGAGCGGCGTTTTATTTGATTTTCCAAACACTTGGGCCCGGCTCTCCATCGATTTGTGTTCTTATCTAAAATGTTAAACTCGTAAAGAGTTTCGAACAGCCATTTATGTATCCATGGATCGTCGTGGGCTTCTCGAATTTCATATATATCTCAACAGCAAGTTTGTCCATCAAATTTGCATGGAAATGGGCCTGCTTCTCCACCTCCTCCCAGCTCCCAGCCTCCCTGGCATGTGCATTATCCTGCTGTACAGTCATTATCATTATCCTTCGTTTGTTTTTGTGTTCGGTCCCCCCACTGAATCTTTGTCGCAGTCACGCTCGACCAACCGGTTTCCCAAAATCCCGAGATGAGTTGAGTCTGCAAACCCACCCGCATTCCGCATTCCGCATTTAGAATTCCAGAGAATTAGTCGGCAATTTTGAACAATTTGGTCCCTCTTAGGGTTAGGAAAATATGTATTTAGGGGCAAACAAAGGACAGCCGAGTGACCAGAAGGGGACAACTCACACACAGCCAGATGTAAGTCCACTTAATTGGCTCGTTGGAAGGCTCAGAAATGTTGGGACAAAAAAATAAAAGTATATTCCTAAAAGTAGTAGAGATTTGAGAGGTTCTTAAGTACCGGGATGTACATCGAGTTGAGATATTAATAATATTATATTAATACATATAAGTAATAATATAGTTCCAACATATCTACCCACCTTGTGGCATTCTTTTGGAACAATTTCGATGCGAGAGCCGCGTAAATATGCAAATGGAAGATGACTTGGCTCCATGCCCATATCCCAGCCGCTACATTCATTCATAACACCTCGTAAACATCGTAGCATTGTAACATGGTTTCCATTTGCCATTTAGAAGCCGAATAAATAATGTATGTAAATCAGACCAGACCACGTGTGTATATAATATATATACACCCGCGTTTGTATATTAATGGCTCGCTATCATAAATTCGCTTGCGTAAATTGGGAAAAGCAAAATTGTAGGCGTCACTGGGCTTCTTTATCTATATGATTTTGTTTTTCCCTTCGGCAGTTGCCAAGGGCCCATGGAAAAATGGATATTTGTTGGTTGGGAATTATGGCACCTGTCCCAGCCCCATCTCCACAAGGCAGAGCAGTCTTCTCTGGCAATATTTGTGGACTGCTAATTGAGCCATTTGTCTGAGGGAACTGATAATTTTATTGCACAGTTTTTCGTACAGAAAGTCACCCCCAAAGTCCCCTGGGATGAGACGGGGGAGAAAATGGGAAAACAATTGATTTGTCACTTTATCTGGACGAGAATGGCCCTGGCAGATGTGCCACTAATCCCACAGTGTCCATTAATGGAGTGGAATGATGAGCAATCCATTTCGTAACGAGACCCACAAGCACAGATCAGTTCCTTGCTTCGATAGGAAAAGTACCTTGTTAGTGCCACACTTTCCTGACTTTATTATCTGACATAGCCAATGCAGATCGCATCTTGGGGTAGTTCCCAGCCTCTGGTCATTAGCATTTCTGGCCTTAACACATCTCCATTGGATTCCAGACTCCCAATGGTCACAATGGGCTATCGCTGCTGGCCATGCGTGGCCATAAATGGTCAGAACGTGCCAGTTTTCATGAAACAATGCAGAAGCTGCGAGCGGAGTGGATCGAAGTCGAAATCGGAGAGAAATCAGAAATCAAGTGCCGCGCAGCAGCGGAAACAAAGGCACATTCCGGCAGAAGTGGAGCACGTCGAGGCGGCTCCGAAAAAAGTGCAGCAGCCGCGATTCCCGGAATTCCCGATCACGTTAACCCCACCATTAGTCCCGGGTGCCCCTTCGCCCAATTAGAAGAACAGGCTAAGCAGCTGAGCACGCGATAAGGGCGGGCGGCAATCAGTAAGAGCGATTGGGCAACTCTTCTGGCACTCCACCGTGTCGGGTGGTGGTCATAAATTCATCAATTACCCAGGGGACACTCTTCACAAAAACAATAGAGGCTGCCACATGCCCAGTTTATGGGGCTGGAGGGGAAAACAGGATCGTCTTCGATGGTAGATCCTCTGCGGGCGCAATTAAGATGTGCATCTCCTAATGAAACTTGGATTTTACAACTTCCCAGCTGGCATCTCCATTCTCCAATTTTCGGGGTTGCCCAGGTCAGTGACAGTGGATGGATCACTGGTATGGAAAAGGAGAAAGGCAGGCACCCGATACCATATTGCCTTGGCTGCTGGCTCCGATTTAAAATATACTTTTCGGTTACTCCGAGGCGAGTTCTTCGACCTTTAGGGGCCACTCCTCCGTCACTACAGATTGCGGCTACTCCACCATTAGTGGGTTAATTATCCCATAATAGTAGTCTGCATATACTTCTTTCCAAAGAACCATAAGCAAGGCAACAGCTTCATCATCGTATCGATACCCTGGAAACAAAGAAGCATGCTCCGCGAGCCGTATTAAAATTTCTATACAAAAAACAGAGGGCATCTCTTGCTCCTCCACTCGAAACTAAGATTACTTGCTCACATATTTTTCCTGCTGGCAAACTTCAAATAGCTTTCCGGAGCAGCAAACCATTTATCATGGCTAGATCATAGATCTCTCACTCTGTCGGCAATTTCACACATTGTGTGAGGGAGGAGTGAGGGCAGACGGAGGCCTAAAAATAAGGCATGCAAAATAAATATGCTTCCACGGAGGAGGCGGAGGCAGGAGCCAGGGGATGCGGCCATGTGGAGCGACCTATGTAACTCCCTGGCAGCTGGCGGCGTGTTTGACAATTTGCCGGCGCGTTTGCGGCGTCTCTTAATCTGTGATCCCGAAGGAGCCGCCGATCCGATCCGGATTCTGACGCGATCTGCCTTGCCACCCAGCGATAATAACAAACAATTTGTTTGTTTTGCCAGGCCACCGCAACAGCAGTTCCCTGCCGCATAGCCAGTTCCCTGCCGGTTTCTGCCAGTGTTTGCATAATTCATGAGCTGCCCGGATGCGGGGGCAGAACGAGAGAACGAGATCTGGCAGCCATTCATTACGGCCTGGCTGAAAATTGAGATACCAAACGGAAAACAAAGGGCTCACGCTGCTGCCGCTGCTGCAGCTCATATCTGCATCGTATATGGGCAGTGTAAGTTATGGCCTCCCCTCAGCGGAGGAGGATGGAGCCATTCCAGACCCATACCTGCCAGCCTGCGGAAGGAGGCTCGGATTCCCATAGCTGACTTTGGCATTTTCAAGTGACCACAGCCGGCGGTTAGTTGAGCTTTAATGTGCAAATAAAAACAAAATGATGGGAAATCTTAAGTGCATGTACTTGACTTCTTTACTTAAAGTATGTTTTCGAAAAGTTTAAATATAAATATTGAAAAATTTACCAGAAGAAAAAGTTCCCAGACAATCTCCGAGTCCTTCGACCCTAATTTCTGGGTCGCCGAGAGTTCCCATTCATTGGCAGCTCGGCATGGGTCCCTCTGGCAGCTCTCCAGCATCTGGAGAACCGCAGTAATTGCTCCCCATCTGCTGGTGGCATCCGTGCGATGCAAAATCGCAGTGCTGGCAATTACGCGCCAAAAAGTTAGAAGTAAGAATGTGAAGTGAGGGGAAGCTGTATCCGTATCTGTATCTGCATTATTTACAGCGCTTGTCACTTGAAGTGCTTGCCTCAAAAACGCATGTTTACACACAGTTCCGCGAGCTTGCAACACTTTCCAAAAGAATTCCGTAAAAGAAGAAACAAGAAAATCAACTTTCGATTGCTAAACGGCAACGGCGGCGGCGGCGACTGCGACACCCAATATGCCAGATACCATAATGAAGTCGTCCGCGTAACTGTAACAGTAGCCGAGGATTTTGGGCTGCTAAAGAGGGCCCAGCCAGAAGTGGGGACCTCCTGCGGAGCCAAGACTGCCTCAGACAATTACCACAAGAACCCGACCTCGGAACGCCGGCTTGTAATCAAAACCGCGCTGGGTCCGTCTGTCGGGAGAGGAGTTGGTCATCAATGAGCAGGGCCCAGTGACCACAGAGACTCCGAGTGAATGAAGCGCACATTTTCCGCTGAGGCGGCACTAAATAAAACAATACAACAAAGCCCAAACCGATTCCAATTCCAATTCCGATTCACTTTGCGAAACAAAACGGAGTTTATGGCCGGAAAGTGTTTACCCTCTCGGACTGCATGGATACCCGGCACCCGAGTCAAGTGATTCCCGGAATGCTTAGGCAGACAGATACTTCTTTGCCTGCTCTGGATGCACTCTCGAGGAAAATGCATCATAGATTTTCCTCTCCACTCGGGTTACACATTCGCGTTGAGGCGTTGATTGCAGTTGTTAAACAATTTCAGAAAACAGGAAATTTCTTCGTGTCATGGAATGCATGATCATAAAAACGGGAGGAAATAAATAAAAACACTAAATGTTTGGTCTATGAGTCACAGGCAAGCGAGTCAGAGTCAGAGATGTGTAAGAGTTAAAATAAATAATTAAAAATAGTTCTTATCACGAGGGTTTCCGAAATGATCGGATTCACGTTGGTGTATTTGTGAATTGCATTAAATTTAAGTCTCTATCCTTGACTTACTTTTAATTTGGGTTTTTTTTTCCAAATATCCTCTACAAAGAGTTGGGCCCACGATCAACGACCTATGACAGAGATTTGCATTGGTAATTTATACTGGCTCAACCCTTTAAATTTGGAAATCAAATTGGGGGGAAAACAATGTCAAGGCATTGACGTCAGACCTTTGGAGGGGCGGAAGTTCTGGAATGAGTAACAACGCCCTGAATGGCTTAACGTTGTTTTGTTTTATCGGTCAGGTTATGACTGAGGGACCCCTCATCATCGACGCCTTCGTCGTGAAAATAAATCCATCATCAGCATCTTCCATTAGCGATCTCCCCGAAAACTAGATGATGGATTGCAAGATGGGGAAATTTGTTTTGCGATTTTCCTTCACTATCATGTCAGCCGCCACGACCGAGTAAACAAAAGGTTATTTATAACACGCACATTTTGTGATCTATATATAGAAGATTATTGCACAGGCGTCCACTGGCGAATAATTCCAGAGAAAAATATGGCCAAAAACTAGGCCCAATCGGATGGAATACCTTGGCGAGCCACATATCTTATCAGGCCTGTGTGTTGACATTTTATTTTGCAAATATCTAGGAGAGGGAAAACACTCCTAGGAAAGCTCTGGAGATAAGATTAGATTCGCGTTTGGGTTATATCAACACTAGATACCAGATTGGTAACAGCAACAGCCACAGCCACAGCTAGGGAGCATTCATGGCGATTACTGCCAGCTATAATAAAACCATAAATTGTGGCAGTGCAATTGCGGTTTTACCAGAGAACTGGAACGACGACAAAAAATTCACTTGTGCAAATAGATCAGAGGGAAAGACGAACCAGCGTAGCGCTGTGCAAATTTGTAGAGATCTTTCTTAGGAATCCCAAAAGAGAGACACTGTTGTTTGTGGCACGAAGTTTGTTTTGCGAAAGCTTTACAAGGGAATTGCTCAACTTTAGGGGCTTAGCAAGTTTCTTTCAAGTTAATTGTTCTTCTTTAGCTTTAATTTTGTTTTGCTTGGAATTTTTCTAAAGGCGGTTGCTTTGGATTATTTGCAAAGGACTTAGCACGTTTCTTCTGAATCATTTGTATACATCATAAAGATGTAGGGTACTACATGAGAGCATACATGATTCAGTTTAAATCAATTCACGTGACACAGTTTTTCCATTTTCCACATTTATAAGCATAAAATCCAAATTGAGTTACAACCCCATCGCATCAGCTCAAATTTACAGCTCACTTCAAATTATAATTGGTCTATAAAACTCTCCTCCATCGATCACCACTCTTCGTATTTCTGTCTTTTAGCTTTTCATAGCTGACAATTCCAATTTGTTCAAAATCCAAATTACTTGATGGCGCTGTTGAAATTAGTCTGATAAATCAACAAACATTTTTCCAGTCCATAGTACTGTGTATTGGATAAGCGTTGCGTAAATCAAAAAATTTATGTTTTAGACTTCTGACATAAAAGAAAACTTTATGGATGCATATGTGTGTTCTCTTCTTCGTGTCTTCTGATTTATAAGGTCAAAGCGTGGACCGAAATAAATGTTTGGTATGGATAGAGGCACGGGGCCAAAACGTGGGCGACCCCCAGATGGCCAAAGACTCTGTCGGAATCCCCCAAAACGATCGTTAACGACGCCATCCGACATATTTGGTTTAATGGGTCAAGCAATGGCAGCGGAAGAAAGCCCTAGCCGATCGCGTCCGATCGATGATAATCTCAAAATGATGATGCCGATGCCTACGGTGTGAGATACACAATAAAGCTTATCGCCCGCTTGTCCCTAAATACGCATTTTCCCACCTCTACCCATAGATCCTCCTCCATAAATCTCCGCTGACTCGCTCTGTTTTCTTCTTCTGTAATTTAAGAGCAATTTATTAAATGCCGCAACGCTTTAATCTGCAACTGGAAGATCTCTTCTCCCCCCAAACTGCATAAATTAATTCGAGTTCGGCGAGCGGCGCGGCGTGCGTGACATATTTTTACCGCCGATGCATCCCAGAACTTGCAGAAGTATCTGTCGAGCGCCGATTATCATGGCAGAGAAGTATTTATTTATGGCAGCAGCTGGGTCAAACGATCTCTGCGGTTCAAACATGAGTTCCCAGGATAGAAACCCTCAAGTTTCTTGGGTTTTCCATCGATTGCATATTAAGTACAAGCCGAAAACAACGATTATGTAATCAAATACTATTGCATGTTGGCATTTAACCGAGAAATACCCAGAGGAAATGTTGGTTTTTCGGTCGTAGCTCAAAGACACTTCAGCTGCCGTCACGTGACGTGAAAATTTGAGAATAAACAACGAAACAATTCTGTATTTTTCTCTGTGGCTAACGACGAATTAAGGAATTTCCAGCACGTACACGTAAATTCTTCACTTTTCTCCGCCGCTTTCCACTTTCTTTCGTCGTTTGTTTATTCTTCTCTCTTTATGTCAGTGGAAAGGCCTTTCCATACAGTTTTTCTGTACTTTTTTTTTTTGTTTTTATAAACTGCTGGCAGAGTCAACGATTTATGCATAATTTTCATAGCCAATGTCAGAGTTGCAGTCAGAGCTCATAATTTGAATGCGACGGCTGAAATATGTTGGCGCCACCACCGCCGGCCTGGTGCAGTGCAATGCCTCGCTCCCAGTAGTAACTGGTGGCCACCGCTGCTCACTGGTCTCCACTTCGATTTCCAGCCGCCGGATGAGGCACTCCCAGCCGGAGCTAAAAGCATTTTTGGCTTGCCGCGCCAATTGCCATTGGAATAAATTCATAAATCAGCCAAAGCGCCACTCGCCACTCACAAATCCTCCAGCGAACATAGTTGTAACAATAAAACGTGCAGCTTGAATATCTAAATTGTTTGGATAAAAAGTGGATGAAGAGGAGAGCAGGAGAAGCACCAGCGGGGATGTAAAATATATTTACGACTGACAAGATACACACAAAACGAAATAGAGATCTCACAGCTCGAATCATGAGTGCAGCTCAGGGTATTTTTGATTTGATATATAACATATTTAATATAATAATTTAAAAAACAAAACCTTTACCAAGACGAACCCATAAAATGGACCATTAAAAGGCTCATTAGATATAGAATTACAACATATTTTACATTACTTAAAAATATATATGTAGAAATATCCCAAATATGTTTAAAATATTTTGTAAAAACTCCTTTAAGAAAAGTCTCTAATCTGGCCAATGTTGAATGGTTGCGTCAAAAACATAACATGGCAAAAGCAATCTTTAGTAAAGTTCCTTCCTCCGAGCTTATCTCCCTTTACTCAGGAGTCTCATATCATAAATAGCCTTCGCCTTTTCATCCTTTGTCCCTCCTTCTTCGCAGGACAACAAACTTAAATTGCGCACATCTTTGGCCGCTCCGGAAAGGTTGATTAACCCCTCGAGATACGAGATGCTGTCGAGCAAAACAAACGGCGGAAGCCAGAAGGACAACCTAAGGATAACTCACGTGAGGGAGAGAGAGCGTCCAGCTCTCGCAGATAAATTCAGCAGAGAGCGCTTACAAACAACGTGAGGCCAAGAGGTGTGGAGCGGACGTGGGGTGTCCCGCTTGGGTGGTGGAACAACCCCCCGTGTGAAGTCGAATTGCGGGCAAGTTCACAGGCAAGGACATTGAAAAATCGAAGCTAAGGAATAAAAAATAAAATCGAATGCGAGCTGCCACCCCTTGGAAGATGCGGGATAAGCCAAGAGTCTCAGGCAAAGTCAAGCGGAGTCTTGGTTTTCTCGATGGGCCAAGAGTCTGCTCCTCTTCGTCGAGTGGCCAATACATTATACAGTCTAGAGGGCCCCGGCTCGGCTCCACTTCATCAACTTCAGATAGTTGGAACCATCTCTAGGACCACCCCAGCGGCAGCACTTCTACTCCCACACCTCTCCAGTCCCAACCCCATGCAAATTATGTTTCGCATCAGGGAGCATCTGATGAATGACGTGACGCGCACAGAAGCCACCACCGCGTCGCTCCGCGCTTCGCCGGACACCCCTCGTTTCTCCACGGGCATCAGGCAGTCAGCAGCCGTAGGTAGCGGTTGCCAGTTGCCAGTCGGGAGTCAGATCCTGACTTTTGTTCACGTCACGACTCGACCGACGCTCCCTCTTGGCCGTGTTTACATAACATGGCACAGGGCGCGCGTCCGCGTCCGCGTCCTCTCTTCACGCATGCGGCCTCCTCCTCGGGAGGCACAGCCTCCACATGGACTGGACCAGCAGCCAGCAGCCAGCAGCCGGCGTGGCTCGGCTCGGCTCGGTTAGCCGGTGAAACTGTGGTCGCACTTACGGTACTACGCACTCTGCGTATCCCACAAGAGCGGTGTGTATCCGCATCTACATTGTATCAACCTCTCGTATCTGTATCTGTATCTGACCACATAACGAGGTGGATTCAAAGAGTTTGCAAATGGATACTGGAAATGGAACTGAAATGAGAGCTGTAAATGAAAGTCTTATCTAGGGGAAAGAACGGAAAACTTGTGAAAAATTATTCTTAACTAAAAACTGGTCAAACCGTCCATAAACTTTTTTTTTACAGATAATAGGTAATCATCAAAGGCAACTGTCTGATCAGTGTATCGAAAAGAACAGCGTTTACCTCACAAAGAAACACTACAAAAAAAAATTAAGATTAAGACAGTCGTTTCCAGATAAATGCAGAACCATGCTAAAAATAAAGGTATTTCTAGGTAAACGCAATCAGTAGAATGTAAAAAACTTATATCAGATTACAGTTCATAAGCACAGGTTTAAAAAATCCACTCCCATAGACGACAAAGAACAGAAATCACTGCTAAATAAAATGCTTTCACAAAACCATGAGATCAACTTAAAATATCCCAATATCTTCGACTTTTACCAGGTTACCCCATTCAACCCTCACTTTCCCCCACTACCCCATCGAGTCCACCTCGCATTACAGTCAATAGACACACGCCGCCCATCCATATCCATTATCCGTTCCATGTCGACTGGAGTTAACCCTCCAATTAGCGTCACGTCAGCCTGGACTTGTGTGTGCACTTACCTGCGCACTTTTCACCCGGTGCAGAGTGCCGCCAGTGATGACGCCCGCCGTGGTTGCCTTGGCGTGCATGGCCACCGAATTTATGACGTACTGCGTCGGCTGTTGCTTTTGCGACTGTTGTGGCTGTGACTGCAGTGGCCGCTGCAAGACCGAGGACGTTTGGATTTGCGGCTTGGGCAGCGCCTTGCCAGATGCTGCCGGTGGTGTCTGGGCTCCGCCGGCAGTGCTCCTAATTGAGTTTTCTGGTACTCGGTTTTCACTTGTTTGGCACTCCATTGATGGCTCCATAATTAGGCCTGCTGCTGCTGCTCCGACTGCTCCTGATGTTGCAATTTATCTCATGTCTGCACGGGCAGAAAAACACGCATATTAACTAAACCGAAACAACATCCCAGCCAGAGTGAGCGGACGCGAAAGAACGAGCTTTGCTGGCGACTGGCGACTGGCGGCTGGGCGACTGGCGGGTTCAACTGTAACTGACTCGCACTTGCACCGGCAACCTGCGGTCCTGCAGGGGTGGTTTGCTCCTTCGCATCCTCCGCGCCCAAGTGTTAACTTTATCTGGAATTTATCTGGCGAGAGCAGGCGCAGCAGGGAGAGAGAGAGAGAAGCACACAGAGCTTCCTTCAGGGCCAGGGGCACGTGCTGCTCCTGATAAGGAGGAGCATACGGGATGGCGGAAGAGCTGCCCGGATTTAATTAAAAATTATTAATGCTCTACGCCCCATCACTTGGGGAATGGCTTGGAATGGCGCCTGCTGGGAATCAAGGCGAATATGTTTCCGAATTATTATTATTATTTGACTTTGGAGTTGAACAACATCTCTCTAAACAATCTAACAATCCTAAAACTATTCAATGAAATATTAGTACTCACCTCAGCCATCCACGAAATTATCGCTTTGCTAGATGGAACTTTAGACATCTAAAAAAAAACATCAAAGGCCTTTGAAAACTTTTCTAAATCGCATTCAACATGTCCACGACCACGACCCATAACCGAAATACTGCCTCCTCCTTCAAGGGGAGTATCGACGGCCGACCAAGCAACACAGACGCCGACAAAAAGAAGTCGGTGCAGGTCAACCAACTCTTCTCTGATGACGCAAGAAGCTCGAAGAAGAAGGACGCAGCCGTCCACTACTACAATGTGGAGACGCTCAGCGATGTGGACTACCGAGCACAGATCAAGGTGAGGTCTCACGGTCCGGAGATGAGTTAGTTAATCCCAAAAATGATCTGCTGCCACAGGTGATGGAGGAGGTGGACGGCGAGCAGGTGGACATGACGCCCAAGCCGGTGACGAACGACGCAATGGTGGAGCAGTTCATGAAGTTCAATCTGAACGTTCTTCAACAAATTACCAACTTTAACACAATGCTATCCAGAAGCACCATGCGATCCCGTACGCGATCCAGCACGAGGACAGGAATTGGTGGCAACAAACAGTCCATCGATGACATCATGAACGGGGTGAGCCCGCCAGGAGATCTCATCTTCATTTCATTTCCCACTTAACCCATTAATTCCCAAGATTATGTACGAGACTATCAACTTTGATCCCTACCACGTGGTCGAGTTGCCCAGCTCCAAGCACGAGACGAAGCCCTATAAGAAGTCCTTCGTAAAGATTACTCTGCGCAAGTCCGAGTTCTTCGAGCTGCACACCCAGTCGCAGACGACAGTGGCCAAGGGCACTCCCGAAGCCGAGGAAACGGAGCGGGACAACCGAACCTATGACTATCTCACGCTCGGCAAGGGCAAGGTCCGCCGTCGCTCGGACAACGATGCCCAGACGGACACGATTCTGTTCGTGTCGCGGGCGGTTAATACCATCTTGCTGACCAGTGCCACTGTCGGCTCCTACGTGTCCAACTTCGAGATGTACGACACGCTGAACAATGCCTCAAGGGAGATGGCTGTCTCCCACATGGGCTCGATGAAGGATATGCCAACACTGTCGCTGACAGACGATCCAATTTCGGCGGAAGGATCCGAGACCGAGGAGTCCATGGCCGAAAAGGACAAGATCGCGGCCCAGACGGACCGACTGCTGAAGAGTCCGGAGTTCCGCAGGGCCATCATGTACGTGGGTCGAACGCTGTCAAGCAATACGAATGAGGAGGGGATGCGGCGCTTCCGCAACTTCGACCAGGTCGACCGCACCAATACGGAAGCCGAGTACGTTTACTCGGTGAGCCTGCTCTTCCGGCTGGTGCCCGAGCCCAGCAAGGGCGAGCGCAAGGCCGTCAGCGACATAGACTTTTGTCGCAGCAACGGCGACATTCTGGCCGTGGCCTACGGCCTGTACTCCTTCTCCTCGCAGTATGTCCCCGCCTCGGGCAGCGTCTTCCTGTGGAGCATCAAGAACCCGAGCGAACCGGAGCGCGCCTACTACTACAATGTCCCGGTGACTGCCATCAGCTTCTCCCCCTTCCTGCCCAGCTTGCTGGCCATCGGCTTGTACGACGGCAGCGTCGAGGTGCGCGACGTGAGCAGCCTGCAGGATACGCCAGTGGCCGTCTCTCAGCGCGCCACCTCGCCCGGCTGCACCCCGGTGGTGGCCATTCGCTGGATCAAGCAGGTGGATGACAATGACAACGACGCTGGGGAGATTGATCCCTTTCTGAGCCTGTCACAAGACGGTTCGGTGACCCGTTTCCGTATTATTAAGAGCCCCTTCCTGCTGGGCTTCACCCAGATGGTCTTGGAGCGCGTCGAAGGCCATCCCGAGGGTATCTTTGTGCATCCCTACTCACGGATACGCTGCGAGTCGAACCGACATCCACAGGGCCTGAGCATCACCACACATCCGCTGCACAAAGACATCTACTATGTGCTCACCGACGAGGGCTGCATCCACAAATGCTCGATCAACTACCAGCACCAGTACCTGGAGGTCCTGCGGTGCCACGACGGCGGCGTCGCCGTGATGGAGTTCTCGCCATGGTCGCCGAAACTATTCCTCACCTGCGGCAACGACTGGTGGGTATCGTGTATCTACTAATGCATCTAATAGGATTCCTTCAATACAAAACCACACTCCGTTAGGGTTGTACGCGTCTGGATCGACGGCATCACGCGGCCACTGCTCGAGTTGCAGGACGATATGACTCCGGTGCACTGGGCCAAATGGAGTCCCACACACTCCACCATCATTGTGGCGGTGAACCGAGAGTCGGCCAGTATGTGGGACTTCCGGCGCAATCTGCTGCGCCCCATGTCCAAGCACAAGATGGACTCCTCATTCAACACGGTGGCGCGGTGAGTGCGCTGCCTACGCGTAGAATCCGCCTTGGCTTAATATTCCTTTTACTCTTCAGATTCTCCCACTGCGGTCGCACTCTGGTCATTGGCAACGAGCGAGGGAACACCCTCTTCAATGCCATCAACGACATGCCCTTTCCGCCCCACTTCCAGTATGATGAGTTGGAGAAGGCCATATATAAGGCTATTGGCAATGACCACGAGCTGCTAATGGAGCTCAAGAGCGTCGGTTTCTTCGGTTACCCCGATAAGAAAGGAGTTTTCTAGAGTTGAAGATTATGTTTTTTTTTCTGCCAAAAGAAATCGATCCTGAATATATGTACATATATATAGCAGTTGACTCCAATTACTTTTGGGAAAGACTTAAAGCTAAAAATGTAGCGATTTTTTTTCCAGAAAATGAAAGAAAATTGTCAAAAATTGGCCAAAAATTACAAACAGAGTTTTAAATGCAGAAATGTTCTCCATTAAAAACTAAGAAGAAAAAACCAAACCAGACTGAAATCCGTTGAGTTTAAGCCAAGTTACGACCAAAAAACCATCAAGAAGTTCGACATTTTTGAGTCAAAAATTTTGCAATTTTTTTCCAGAAAATGAAAGGGGTTACATCGTCAAAATTGTCAAAAATTGGCCAAAAATTACAAACAGAGTTTTAAATGCAGAAATGTTCTCTATTAAAAACTAAGAAGAAAAAACCAAACCAGACTGAAATCCGTCGAGTTTAAGCCAAGTTACGACCAAAAAACCATCAAGAAGTTCGAGATTTTAGGGCCAAAAATGTAGCCAATTTTTTCCAGAAAATGAAAGGGGTTACATCGTCAAAATTGTCAAAAATTGGCCAAAAATTAGAAATCGAGGTTTGAATGCAGAAATGTTCTCCATTAAAAAATAAGAGGAAAAAACCAAACCAGACTGAAATCCGTTGAGTTT
>VNJV01005279.1:0-32667 GCA_008042635.1 Drosophila nikananu | reverse complement strand
AAAGTTGAAAAATAGGTGCAAAATTAGTACTTTGGTAAAACAGGTATGCCTGCACGTGCAACAAATATTATAATTTCATTCTACCTTGGTTTTATCGGGATTTGATGTCCCTTTCGATAGAGACCATAACAATGCCGGTCGGTTACATATGTTACCTAAAAATCGACCTCAAAGTCTGAATTTTTCTAAAAAACGAACTCCTTTTTTTGCAACCCAAAAAAGGTTCAACTTTGAACATGTGTAACTTTTTTAATAATTAACCGATTTGAATAATTTTTTGGATTTAACCCCTTTGAACTTTTACCTGTCGAATGCAATAACAATTTTTACGATCCGTTGCCATGAAAAATTAGATTTTTGTATAGTATCTGTATCTTTTGCCCCATAGTGCGGCGACGCCACAACAGAAACACGAGCAACACCAACAGCAACACACAGAGCTGACAAACACGAGGAAAAAGGTTTCCGAGACCCGCTCAGTGTGGCGGCGAACGTCGTACCTGTTGTGTGTGTTGTTCCCCAGTTGTCCAACGATTTTGGAACCGAAGCCCCCAAGCGAAAACCAAAACAAAAACAAACGGAAAACGCACAAGGCAACAGTTGTCCATCCAGATCGAGGAGAGCAAAATCTGCAAAAATGTTTGAAGTCGCCTGCCTGATGTTCATCTGCCCTTGGCTCATACTCGTACTGCTCATGTTCATCGCCATGACTGTACTCTGAAGAAAATCGAGACCAAACACGAAACAAAAAAATATGGGCACACAAATTGCAACATCTCGCCTGGCTGTGTGCCCGCAGAATCATCGGAAATTAACACAAGATTCTGCATTCTGCACCAAAACCCAAATATTCCTATGAAAATGTGCTTTGATTTTGTTTTGTTTTTGTTCATTCTTCTTTGTTGACCACACAAAAGTGTAATGTGATTTAAATGTAATTGAAATACTGTATTATGTAAGAAACTGTACCTTGTTTGCATCTAGTTTTAATTAGGTTCTAAGAGTTTTGTAATAAAAAATGAGGGAATAAGAGAATCATAGAGGTTTTTAATCGTTGGGCTTATATATATACCTACAAAAAAATGTCTTGTTAACTTTTTATTAATTTAGCCTCTGAAACCAGTTTGCTAAGCGATTATCACGGTTGTGATACGCTTTGCTGGCTGGCATACTAATCCAACTCGTTGTTTATAAACAATAAAAAAAAATGAGGCACTTGAAAGAGGTTTTACATAAACTGATATAAATAAATAAATTACATTTATTATACCTAACAACCTATATTAATCCATTGATTTTAGTGACTCTTAAATAATATAAAAGCTGATTTATAGTCATGCATAATATTTACAAATTAAATATATTCAAGTAAAGCAATTAATTTGAAGAAATTGCACAACTCTCTGCTCTTTCTGCGCCATAAATAAATGTATTTAACTGTCGTAGGTATATAAACATTTTTCTTATCTACCATTTTTATAGTATCTTTGATGATAAGGCTAATTTCGGACATGACTTGAGCTACTTTATTCACTTCTCACTGCTTCTACTGTTGCTCTTAAATATTAAATGTATAACAACTATTTCTATCTATGTATAAAGTAGTAAAAGCATTATAATATTTAATATTAAAAGTATAACTATTCCCATTTATAAAGCAGTAAAAGCCTTGTAATAAAATCTGATGAGGACATTGTCAAAGTTCAGACAACTTCCCCGAATAAAAATAAAAATAAACTTCACAAGTACTTGTTGAAAAGTGAAAGCTTGCCACAAAAACGTAATAAGTGTAAAAACAATTACACGTGTAGTGAGTGTTTAAATATCCACTCAGCGTCATCACTTGACGCTTGTCAACAGCAGTCTTAAATTTAACTTTTATTAAATAAATAATGAATGAAACAGAAGGAGTTGCTGCTGGGTAAATCAAGGCAATTAAACAAATACAAAATGAATGTTTAAATGAAACAAAAAATAAAGCTGTTTTTATCTGTGGAACACTCCTCCTTTTTCACAGATTTATTTGCCCAACTTCTTTGCTTCGCTTGTAAGTAAACAAAGTAGTTTTCTCTTTTGTATTTTCGCCAAAAAGTGTTTGTCAAGTCATTGAACCTAATTAGTAAATGGCAGAACAATGGAGGGCACAAAAACAGGTAATAAAGCCAAAAAAAAAAAATTCGAATGTGTTTGTTATTAATTTAAGTCAACTATTGTCTTTTGGTTTGTGATGTGTGTAAAATATTTATTTTTTGGGGGCTCTAGGCTTCAGTCTGTTGATTGGGTCACATGCGAATGGGGTTTATGTGCAAATGGACAAATATTATGACTTGGCCTTTTATTTACACAAACGAATACGAACCAATATTGACCCATCGATGACTGGGTAAAGTCAACTTGGTCTAATTCCTTAGAAAACATTGACTGCCTTTTGGGGCTACTCATGTGTACTATATGTTTCTGCAGAAACCCGAATGCATTAAAATTAAAATGCAACAATTCGTGGAAAAGGAAAAAAGAGGCCTGCCAAAGACATTTGAGACATATCGCGTGCCGCTCGGATTTACAGGGCAATTTCAGTAATGCTTTTGGGGGGAATTGGAGGAGTTGGTAGTGCAATCACCTCCGGAACGCGACCCTTTTTGTGGGTCAGCAGGACCTGCTGCAGTTAGCAGTTACAAGTTACCAGTTACCAGTTAGAAGGCAGCTAGCCCACTGGTTGTTGCTATAAATTTTGAATGTTTACATTTCGTGCTTGATTCAGTTGAGTGTGTGTGTGGTCCCCCTGCTCGCTGCATTTGCATTTGCATTTCCCGCTGCAATGGGCACTATGAACTCACAGTTCCGGCTGAGACAAGTCAGCGTTGGCCACAGTTCATTGCTCTAATTCCCCGGCGAATATATATATATCGTACGCGTTGAGAGAACGAACCAAAACCCCAAAGTGCGGCACGTTCTCAGATATTATTTTCCTTTGCTACCCATGGGCTCTTCTGATTGGAGGGTATATAGGCTGAGGTGCTATGAATACTTTTCGAAAACAACCATGAGCTTTTAATTTTCATATTAAAATACAAAAGAGTTACTAGAATGCCTTATAGTACTTTTATCAAAAAAAATCCGTTTATAATGAAAAATACTGCAAAATTGAATCACAAATGAAGCTGGTCACATTAATTAAGAAATTCTATGAAATTAAAACTACAAGAGAAAGCGCTTACACTGACAAGGCATCAAAACAAGCTGGCTAAAATGTTTTTAATCATTGCTAATTTAAGAAAATGGTATTTTGATTTAAGTTGGTAAAAATTTGAATTACACGTAAAGCTGGTCACACCATTTCGGGAATTTAATGGGTTTGCAATAAAGAGATTAATTGTATTAATAAAAAAAAGCCAACAGAAAAGCAGGGTAATTTGTTTTCAAGCATTTTAATTGCAGTTATCCGACTCATTCTTGAATTCCTATTAAGATAATTAATTTACATGGCTTATTTCACATTAAATATACAAATATTGACTCTTTAAACTAATCAGTAACTCACAGTCGGTAGATGAAATACCTCATAGTTTTATGGCATTATTGTTTAGATTCAGGCATATAGCAGTTTTTATCGCTTGCCATAAAATCACAAATTTCGCACATAATTAAATGCAAAACTGCAGGAGGGGAAAAACGCAACCGCAGGCTAGGCTGGCTAAAATCAAATTACAACTAATCATAATTTCAGCTTGTTTTCCCTACTTGTGTTGTTTCTTTGTTGCGGTTGAAGTTGCTTTGAAGTTTGACGTGTTTTGTAGCCGCTGGCAGGATTGTTGCACTTTTTTTTTGGTTTTAGGTTTGGGTTTGACTTGGACTTTCCTATGCAATTATTCGAAACGGGCGGCAACACTTTTCTTTTCTTTTATTTTCTTCTCTATGGCCGCTGTCGCCTGACTTGAGGCATTTTGGGCTTGTCATGGAGCTTGTGATTTCGCCGGTGACTAGAGGGCCAGCAATGACCCGAATTGTCTGGGCTGTAATTTTAGCTTGGTGGGTGGAGCGCAGTTTGCCGTGAAATTACCGCCAAAGGGGTGGAGTTTTCAATTTTACAACTTAATAAATATGATTAAATAATAATCAATTTAATGGTTAATTGTTGAGTTTTATGGTTAACCTGTTGGTGAATTGTTGAACTTTATGGCTAATCTCAAGAAGAATTGTTAAATTTTATAAATTGTGAAATGTATTGCGAACCTCTTAAAAAAATGATTTACTTTATGATTACATTGTTGGTGAATTGTTGAACTTGTTGGTGAAACATTATTGCTTCAATATTTTTATACAGTTTTCCAGTTTTCTCTTTTTTAACAGAAAAGTGTATGCAAAACTGCAGTATATTTCCACTGACTTAAATCTGCTACGGTTGAGCTTTTCTTGCACTTTCAACGTTTGCATAATAATTGATATACCATAATTTAAGCCGAGCTCTTCCATTATATTTCAACACATTTTGCAAGCATAACTCTGTGTGGTTCGAAAGTTTCATAAGAATTTCCTTGAGCTTATGCAAAAAATGGCAATAAAGTGAAAACTTGTGTCTTTGTCTTTGGCTTCGTCAACAGTTTGTCGTTTGTTTATACTGCACTTTTTCACTGTCTCAGTTTGTTTGTGCCGCCAGAATGTCTGCCGCGTTATTAGCCAAGTCTCGATGTCGCTGTTCGACGTGGATGTCGATGCCTTTTCCTAGTGCCGCCTCCTCCTTCGTGCCCGTTGTTGTAACCCGAAACCATAATGAACTTAGGTATTCTAAAAAAAAATAAACACAAATGTTGTTCCCTGCCGACTTTCCTTCTCAGGTTGCACTGGTGGTCAGTGTTTTTCTGGCGGCAAACCAGAGTACTATATTTTGGTTTATTTTATGCCCAGCTTTTCTGGTTAAACTGTCCCACCTTCCGACTTTTCCTGCCTTGCCCCTCTCCCCCATTATCGCCTCATTAGCTTGGCCAAATGCGGGCGGCTAAATGGCGAGCAGAATGGCTTTTTCATGCCGCAGTGTTTGTGTGTTTAGCATTCGGCGGCTTCTGTTTAATATTTGCCACGTGGCTGGCTGGCTGACTGGCTGGCTGGCTGGCCTGTCTAGGAAAAATAATTAAAACTTCAGCTTTTCATTTGCCCCAAATGTCTGAAATCAAGTGGAAGTCAAACAAGTTGGGAAGAGGATTCATTATTTTGGTTGTTTGTGAAAGGTTCATTGGGTTGGTAGGAGTAATGGAAAAGTTTTTTATTAAATTACATTTGGAAGTAAAAAAGACACACGTCACTTGATAATTAATTGCATTTTTATATTTGGAAAGATTATAGGAGAAAAATAAAATAAAAATCACACACACCTTATTGAAGTACAGATTCTACCAATTTTTCCTCCTCGTTCACTGATAAATCAATAGCAACTGTCACATTTTTTATCCGCAATAGCTAAAGTTTCTTTCTAGCACCTAAAGACACCTGACAATTTCAAAAACCTCCATTATTCTGTTCTGATCACAAGCTAGCAATTGTTATATCATTACACCATTATCAATGCGTTTAAAGTGCAATCAGAATATATCAAGATGCGGTGGCCAAGCCCAGTAATTCCCTTAATTGCACACACTCTTTGTTCGGTTTATATTTATGCAACAGTTTCTCATCGAGAATTATTCTGCGGAGAACAAAGCTAATGGCAATTAAAGTAATTAAAACGAAAAGCGTTAATCGACTCGGACAATCAACGCCACAAAGGCCGCCAAAGAAACCGCAATAAAATGTGAAATTTGACACGCCTACCAGAATGATAGCCATCATGTTTGCTGGCGACTTGAGTGTAAATGGCATGAATATTTATTTGAAAAATTCAATATTTAGTCATTAAATTATTTACAGGGTGTAATGTACGATAACTCATTTAAATAAAATTGGTACTTAAGAGTTATATGTATTAAATTTGTTTGAAATTAAATTAGAAAGAAAGGCACATTTAAAAGTCTTGTCTTTCGAGTGCTAAACCTTTCAGAATTAATTAGTATAGTTCAAAAATAAATATTCTTTTTTATTTTGTACTTTCAACAAAGTTCCTTAAAATTTATTTTAAATCTTGAGAAATTGTACCTGTTTATTTATTATTATTATACATTTATTTTAACAAAGTTTCCTATTATTTTTTGTATGTTTAGAAATCTTTACCTGTCTGGCTACACATTTATATATTCTTATATATTCTTGTACTTTTCCATCAATTTATTTGCAACTATTTTCTAGCTTAGTTCTCCAACACCCTGAGGCTTTAATTACACTTTGATATGAATTTACTTTTCGCACACGTGTCGTTAGTTAGAGCATTTCCCCCCATTCCCCGGCTTGCTAATTCCATCACACAAACCTTTTGGCAAACACTACAAACAAACTCCCCCTCACAACCCTTCATCGCATTCCTGCTTTTATTTATTTCATTCAATAGACATTTTAAGTGGCAGCCATTTAAATGTAATTTGCCGCACATTGCAATGTGAAAATAAAATAAAGAAAAGTCTCTAGCTGTATCTGTATCTACCTTGGTATCTGTTTCTGTATCTGTATCTGTATCTAAGGGGTTTTGCTCGTGGCTCACCTCGATGGTGGTGTGGTGGTGGTTGGGGTGTTGGGGCGAGAAATTAACGATTTCCAGTGAACGAGTGTACATGCCAGACATGATGGCGTCGACATAGCTTTTCATTGTTGTTGCTCGCTAGTTGTCAGGCTGCCCCCTTGTTTTTCCCTCTTTTCCTTTAGTTTCTAATGTCTGTCTATTTCCAGCCCCAATAATGTTAATGTAATCACATCGATTAGTGTTGGAAAATGTAGCTGACTTGGGCGGTTAAAGTTTTCTAACGGCCTTCTTATGACCCCAATTTATGGTTATTATAGTTCATGAACTATAGAAAAGGAAATGCCTAAGATATTGTCAATGGAAATTGATTTTTTAGCTCTAAATTTTAATAGAAGATTTGTAGATGACAGAATTAAATATCTACTTAAAGAAATTGTAACAAAATGTGTGTTTTCTGGGTTTCTTTTCCTAGCAAAAACTACAATTTATTTTATTTAATTACCTAAAAGTCCTAAAAAGTGTAAACATATCTTACTATCAATAATAAAGAAAATAATAATAAAGAACATCTTTAAATATATGTTTTAAATGGTTTACCAGACAAAATTAACTACCAACTAATTCCAAGACTTACCGCCCTTATAAAATATATAGAAAAAGACAATTTTGCTTACCTAAAAAGAAAACAAAAATTGTATAAATTAGTCAAGTTATTGGTAAGTTATTCGACAGGTAAACAAAATAAATAGAGCTAAAAATAGATGTCACGAAACACAGACACACAAAAACCCAGACAGCAATGGGTATTATTTATATATGAATGGGAAATAAAATAAGTGGAATGATAAGTAAATAAATAAACCACGAATCATCGAGTAGGCAATAATTTGAAATGACTTGACAGCAATACTTGTGGAAAAAAACCAATAAATATAAATCGTGAAAAGGCCAAGAAGAATGCCAAACAAAACCAGAGCCTCACAAGAGAGAAATCTTCAAGCCAGACAGCAGGGTAAACAAGAAGAATCTTCTGGCTTCTTTTCGACAAAGATCTCCGCCTCTTCTTGGCCAGCAAGCATTACACTTGGCCATAAAAGACTCGCCTCTGGCCTACACTTCATCACTACTGCTCCCCATTTAAGCCATTTCCATAAGATAATTGTTTGTGTGCGATGTTCATGTCTCTTTTTTCTTGCTTTTTCCCTCTTTCTTTATTTTCCCTTACTTGAATATTATTTTTGGCATGTTTTTTGCGGCTTTTTTGGTTTGGTTTGGTTTCTTATTTTTCGGGATTTCTGTTTTGTTTCGCTTTTGTTGCTCTGGCTCTTGCTCTTCTTTTTTTTATTTTTTGTTTTGTATTTTTATTTTTTTGGGCATTGTGTTTTGCTCGACTGGCTGCAAGCATTTTGTGCCAAAAATAAATGCTGACATCATCCCAAGCAAACCATTCAGCCGCCACAAGCACAAACATCGAGCTCACTCTTATTTTGTATTATTTTTTTGGGGGAGAGAGCACAAGAAGCGAACCCAAACCCAGACCCTCTCGATAAGGAGCCTCTCTTGAGTGAGATAAAGCCCAAGAATGATGATGCCTAATTGAAATTCTAATTGCTCTGGGGAGTCAGCAGCTCGCACCATCCATCCAATCTCATTGCTTCCTCCCGAAAAATGAAGAAATACAAAACGAAATAATTGAAGATACTAAGGGAAGAACTGGCCTGGCTTCTCAGATAATTTGTTGACCTTGAACTTGAGTGAGTTCTCCGCGGGTCTGCGAATCAGTAAAACATTTTGGACTGAGAGAGTCCAGTCCAACATCTTTTTTTTTTGTATGCTTTTCTCCTCTTTCATGCAGAAAATATCAGTTTTATGCGCTTTTTGAGTGCATTTGTATTGCATTTTTTGGGTGAGAAGAATGAAAGAAAAACGAGGTACAACGAATTTTAAATACCATTTGAGGCAACTGTACTGTTTTTTAAATTCTACATTTTGGTGCAAGGTTTTATAAGTTTTATATTAAATCTATATAAAATATCAATTAAAAGTGATTTTTGAGTGTAATTGTCCGGCTTTTTTCTTGCAATTTTTCGAATTAAAAAAAAAACAAAGTACAAAGATTTATCAGTACCTCTTGAGGCAACTGTATTGGTTTTTAAATCGAAACTCTGCATTTTGGGTTAAGGGAATGAAGTTTTATATAGAAAATAAAAATGTTATGCTCTTTTTAAGTCAATTTTTCTGGCACTTTACTTGCCTTTTTGGATAAGAATCAAAGAAAACTAAAAACAAAGATTTTGTAATACTTTTTGAAGCAACTGTAATTGTTATTAAAACGAATTTTTACATTTTTTGGGTTAAGGGGAAAAGTGCTTAATATCAAATGGTTAAAGTTTAAATAACACTTTCGGATTTGTTTTGATATTTTCAGAGAACTTAAAAGGAAGAATATATTTGTAATATATATTTTTAATAAAATATATTTTAATAAAATATATTCATGGTTATAATGCTCTTAAAAATCAGCAATATTTCTAAGTACAATTATTATTATATATTTTAGTTTATACCTATCATATTATTTATATATTATATATTATTAATTTTTTAGTAGTATTTTTTAAAAATTTGTATTTTATAAATGTACTATATATATTTTTTCTCTTACTTATTTAGAAGCTTTCTGAATATTAGTTTAGTTTTATTTTACCATAAGGGTAGCATTATCTTCCTGTGATACTAAGTTATGTTGCCTATTGGAATCTAACAGAGAAAACATGCTGAAAAACCCATTGCCAGGTTTATTTTTGATAAGGGGAATACCCACATTCCTTTCCCTTGAAATGTAGAGTTAAAAGCAACACAATTTCCTGATTAATCATCCACAGAGTACGCACTTCTCTCCTCTTATAGCATAAATGAAGTGTTGGCTTTGAACTTTACAAGTGATTCATATGTGAAGTGAGTCACTAGAGCAATTATAAAAAAAAAGTACGACTACTTTCAAATAGTTTTCTAAAGAGTGTTGCTCATCAGTTGATTAAAAAGATTCCTAAAGAATAAATTCATATGAAACAATGTCATAAGAATTTTATATAAATAACATACAGGTATAATCAGAAATTCTTCTAACATTTTTTTGTGCCACACGAAATGTAATTTATTAGGGCTTTGGCAGCCCCTTAAAAAACACATTCGAACTTGTATCTCATGGATACCTAATTTACTGCGCCATTCTCCCCCCCAAACAAAGCCTCGCCTTTGTGGGGGGACCCCACATTTTTTTCTTTTTTTGGGGGGAACTATCAAGAGACCCTTTTCACTTTCTGCGCAGTGGCCAGGAAATTGCGTTGTGGCCACCTCAAAGGAATTGCTTTTTTATTGCTTATGAGGCAACAAATGCTAACGCATCAGCGTAGTCGTCATCGTCATCGCCATCATCATTGAGAAATAAATGCACGAAAACGCGAAATAAGAATTACAAGAGAAGTCGAGTTTTAGGAATGACATCATTTCGAGAACGCAAAGGCGATATAACAAAATTCGCACAAGTTTTAAAGGCGTCGAATTGCGTTGATTGAATAGTTTAGAGGGTGAGAAGAGCATAAAGGAAGCCCACTTCCTTCCTTTGAGCCAGATGGGTTTTGTATAATTATTAAGCAAAAGGCAGGGAATAAATACGAAAAAGCCTTTAGGGCAGCCTTGTGACTGGATTATAAATGGCTTTGGACCACGAAAGCGATGCATTTTTGTGATTGCCTCCATGAATCACCTGCCGAATGACGTAACCTGATCGAAGGATAATGATTTGGCAAATTTATGGGGATTATAAATGTTTTTAGAGGTCTGTCATAAATAAAAGGGGGGCAAAATTGCGAAGTAGGAATTAAGGCAATCCTTCCTTTGAATTTGCTTAATAAATTATAGCTTAAAATAACAAAGAAGAGTTATATTATATAAATTATATATAATAATATTAGGTTAAACCTTTCTTAAACCAGATTAGAGGTTAGATTTATTGTAGGTTTAGATTTATCCAAAAATATATTATAAAATAAGTATAGAATTTAATTTTGTGGTCAATTTTGAGTTAAATCATGCTTTAACCTTAAATTACAATCACCAAGGTAAAGATTAATTCATGCCGAATATATAAATCAATGAAAACTTGCAATTTGCAGTGTTTATTGGAAGGAAAAATTGAAAACAATATATCGATAAAAAATATTGTAGTTTCATATATCGAAATGTGAAATATCAAAATTTTAATGTCTGGGAGAACATTTAAGTTTGGTTGAAAATTGGTTATATTCTGTTTAATATATCGAACCTAAATTATACAACAAAATATCGATTTGTCGCACATAAATCGCAACTTATCGATATATATATTGATTTTTATGAAAAACCTCAATACATAACCGATTTATCTATCATTCCTAATTGGAAAACAACTTTTTTTCATATTTCTTGCTAATTTTTTAAGAATCTACAAAATGAAATATGAAAAATAACGGATGTTAAGATTGGTTTAGAAAACTTATTAATGATTAAATTACATTACATTTTCTTCTATAAAAAGTATAAGTTTGTTTGTTTTTTTTAAGCCAGAAACAACTAAGTTTTTAATCTCTTTTATACTGATTCCAAAAGTTAGGCCATGAAATTTGAGAATGCTTTAAAATATGTAACATTTAGCTTACTCCAAGCCATCGAATTTTAATGAATGACCATTAAATTCTAGGTTAAAAGTGGAACCCCCCATGGAAAAATGCAACACGAAACATTCAACGTGCAACAAATACGGGGCAACACAGCAAGCGGTTAGAACACCAAACATTGAGAGGAAAGGACAAAGATTGAAAAAAATTGTGGGGATTAAAGCAGGCCGCAACCAGGAAAAGGAAGGCGGGACCGACCTGTTGCAAGGAGTGGCCATTCCCATCTGATCGCCGCAGGTGGCAGCCGCAGCAACGGCGGCAAAGACGCTGGCACATTCCAGCGGGGATCGTGGCTTGGCCACTTGCATGCGCTGGAAGGCAGGATCATAGCTGAAGGATATGCGGGAGCTGTGCCCAGGAATTGGTCCTGGCATTCCGGCCATCTGGTTGGGTGATGAAAGCGATGAGGTCTCCGGCGAACTGGCATAGAACGGCGAGTGTGGATAGGCATAAATCGAGGGACTGGCACTGAAAGCAGCCGCTGCAGCTGAAGAATTGTGAATCCTTCCCTGATGAGAATTCGGATTCAGATTCGGATTCTGATTTAGTTGCGGATGCAGCTGATGCTGTGGACTGTTGCCGGCACTCGAGGGTATGGGAATCGCACGACTCGCCGCTGATCGGGTGTACAATGTTGGCGAAAACTGATCAATGGCCTCCTCGTAATCCTCCTCGGTGCTGGAGCCCATATACAGATTCGTATCACTGGCCCGTGCATTGTGGTTCGGATTTGATGGCCACAAGGACTCGTCCACGCAGAAGGAACTTCTGCCCGACTGCGATTTGTTGTAGTAATAAAGCTGCGGGTTCAGGCGATGCATAAAGGCGCCGGGATCAACACTGAGTCCTCCTCCTCCGCCTCCTCCTCCGATACCTCCGATAATTCCAATGTGAGGATTGCTAAAGGCTCGCTTCCTATTTCCGCCGGATATTGCGGAGGTGTTAAAGCTGGGGTTTTGTTTTTTTGGATACGTTTTCGGTTTTGAAAAGCAAAAGGTTTTTGCGCGCGCAAATAAAACAAAAAAAATAATATGTAAAAAAAAGAATATAGTTTAGAGAGAGGTGAAAGAGGCTTTTTAGATAAATATATATATAAATTATTCCATTAGTTTTTCAATGCTTTTTTAAATCAGATTTTTCTCCAATTGAAATTAAAATATAATTTGATATATTTTTTGGTTCTTTGGGAACTTTTTTTCGGGGTGAGGAGGATTCGGTGGCAACAAAAGTCGATTTGGTGTTGCTTCAATGAAGTGATAATTCGAGTTGCGTTGCGACAGTGAACTTGGTGATCGGTGAAGGATCTGGTGAAGAATATGCTTCTTTGTGGCACGATATCGTTGTGTATGGTGTTCTTTTGTGTATATTTTGCTATCCATACATCTTTCTTTTGGTAAATCTGGTTTATTTCCAATTGATTTTGGCAAATAAATATGATTTCTTATGCTCAATCAATTTTATTTCCAATTCTTTTTATAGTAAAGATGATTTATGATCTTGAACATAAAAGGTGCCATGATTATATTGTATTTCTTCTACTCAAATCACTGAATTTTAATGTGCAAATCAAGCTGGGCACAGAAATTTCTTTAATATTCATATTTTGGTAAGTCCTGAGTGGTCACCCAGAGGTTTCCTGACCTCAAAAAAGATTTTTCCTTTAGGTTTTTGGTAAACAAGGACAGTTAGTTTTTACAAAAGACCTTTTAAGCTTAGAAAACCACAACTTTTAAGAGTTTTTTCACCAGAAAAAGAGCCAAAACAAAGCCTAGATATACTCAGGAACTAAGAACTTTTACTGAGATTCAACGAAATTCAATAAAAGAACTTAATTCAATTAATAAACTCAATTCACCATTCAAACTTTAAATAAATGCGAATCTCAGGTTAATTAACAGCTCAAATAACCGAGATTCCGAGGGCAAAATTCATCAGTAAACCTCAAAAAATCAGTAGAAAATTTCACATAGAAAATACTCCATCAACCTTTTCACATTTAATTTACACTTTAAAATCCCTGAAAAAAAAGATGCAACTGAAAACAGAGAAAAGCCCACTCAATTTCCACTTAATTTACGGCAAAACAGCAACAAGCAACAGGGGCACACAGAGAAAATTATGATGCAACACATTTGCGGCAGCAACGTGTCGATGCGCTCCAGTTCTCAGCATAAACAACTCCTCTCCCAGACAGCAAACAGCAAGAGCTGCAACACATGATGGATGTGGCATGCCACATGCAATTTATGCCTCGAAAATGAAACTGGCAAAAAAAGGAGAAAAAAAAACAAATAAAATGCAAGCGGAGAAAGATCAACCATTTTGTCAATTACGTTGTTGCCAATTAATCTCCTTAAATAGAGTGAATTTCCTCTGGGATTTGTTTGATCTTCTTTTTTGCAGCCACTAAGTTGGTTTTAGTTTAGATAATAAATAAGGCATTTCCGGCAGGGAAATTCTAAGAATCAACGCAGCTAACGTAAAACTTTGCAGGCTTTCAATAGAAAATAAATCCAACTTTTCCATTAGTTCACAGGTCTTTGTTTTTAACTCTGCAGAGTTTGTGTGCAAAAATCAACAATAACAAATACAGTGTGAAGAAAAAAGTATATCAAAAAAAGAACTAAGAACAACATTCAACCAAAAAATTCAGCTGCAGTCTAGCCGCAATAGTAAAATCTCCTTTTTCTTCATTTTCTCTCTCTTTGTAAAACTCTCTTGCAGCTGCTGTGGGTTTTGTGGTTGCCTTAATTTATTTTTGCAACTGCAGCAAAAAGTTGTGCTTTTAATTGTTCTTTTTTTTAGTTTTACGGAACTTTTTAATGTTCTTCACAACTATAAAAATTAAACTTTTAAAAGGCAACAAACTTTTTATTTCGGGGTCAACAGGAAATTAAGGGGAAGACTATAAGAAGTTGGAATCAGGATTGCAGACAAAGAAGTTGTGCCAAGAAAGGGAAGAATTAATTATGGAAGGGAACAAAATATGTCTACAAATATTTCTAACAATTTCTTAATTAATATAACAACTAAGAAATACATTTATTAACAAAAGAAATCCATTTAAAAAGAACTTTATTTGTAAGCTTAAACATTTTTCTTTTCTGACAAAATATGTTTATTTATTGTTTTAATCATGTCCTTAAAAAATCATGTAAAGAAGACAGGAAAAAAGGTTGATATTTTATGAAAAACTTATTTTTATACAGTATTCTTTTACAAACAAATATTATTTCTTTATTAGGAAATTGTAGAAAATATTTGAAAACATCTTTTCTTATTTACTTGTAAGCTATTTTTGTGCAAAAAAAAAAATGTATTTTCTGGACATGACTTTAATTTAATTACAAATAAATATTTTAACATATTAGTAACTCATTTTTGAGAAAGACAGTAAGTAAATAAGAAAATATATCTGATCAAATATTTTTAATAATTACTTAATTAATAGTTTACATTTGTTTGCAAAAGAAATCTCTATAAAATCAATTTTTCTATAAACTGTTAACCTTTTTCCGAACTTTTTTACATGCTTTTTTAAGGAAACACTTCAAATAATTAATAAAAAATATATTTTCACAAATTCATAACTCATTTTTGTCACAAGATAAAATCATTATTTTCATGTTTTTGGTGAGACTTTCTCTAAATAAAAATAGGATAAATAAGTGTCATCCTTTCAAAGCTCAACAACTGAGTTGTCATCAGCCTTTTCTTTTTCGAATTTCAGATCTTGCATAATGGCAAAGTAGGAAAATTAGCATAAAATGAACAAAAAATAAGACAAACAAAAAACTACGACCCTGTGGAAAAACTATGGAAAATTGTGGCCAAAGAGCTGTCGAGTGCTATTTTGTTGTTGTTTTCGTTGTGGTTATAGTGACCTGGCTTTTGCATTGTTAAGGCAGCAACAAATTAAATGCACATTACATGCAGTGGCAGTGGCAGCAGCATTTCCCTCCGCATTTTCATTTGCCATTGTGTTTTTCCACCGCTCAGTAGTGTGTCGTCGCCCCACAACAAGGAAATAAAAGTTTTCCACAAAAAAAAAAATAGAAAATAAAAAATAATAGAGAGAAACAAAAACAACAATTTGCTGTTTATTTTGGGGGGAAAATTAGGTGAATGGAGCTGAAAGAAAAACTGCTGCCGAGCGAGAGGGAAAAATACCAAATCGGGAGCCTCGGAAAACTTCGATCCGAGAGATAAGCAAGCAACAAAATCGTTGAAAAGAAATTTCCAGTAAGTTTGGGGGGCTAAATTAATCGCTTTGCCGTTTTGTTTTCGCAGTTAAGTTTATCGGTGAATTTTCATCGTTTTTACCTCGCGCGCCAAGCCAAGTTGAAATTTATTTGCAAATTATTTTTCTTGCCCATTTCTATGCTCGTGTGTATTTACGTAATTTGGGTTTCCATGATTTTTCCTTTTTATTTTTTTGCGTTGTCTTTTGTTTTTGTGGCTTTTTTCATTTGGAAATTCGGCAATTTGATTTGACAGGACAATTAGCTTGAAAGGACAGACAGCAGAAAAAGGATTGCGCAAGCGAGGTAGAGAAAGAAAAGTCGTTTGGAAATTAGGGAAAAATTATGGGACAACAACAATGCAACACATTTAGAAAATAATAAAGAAAAGATAAATAAGATATTTTGAGAAGTATTTACTTATTTTTTTATGTATTTAACGAATTCTCAAAGCCTTTATTTAAAAAATGTTTTTCCAGAAAGTAAGAAAGATTTTCGAAAATAATTTTTTGTTTAGTTAAGAAGTCTTAAGATACTTAATAAGTATCCCCCCTAAAATAGCTTTACACCGAAGCCTTGTCCAGTTTTTTTTTTAATTTCGCCATACAGTTATATATATTTAATTATTTTTGGTTTGTAAATCAAGTTTTTTAAAGTTTCTCCCCTTTAATTTGCATTCCTTTTCCAGCAAATCAGGAATTTTAACACCTAAAAAATCCCTTTCCTTCTACTACTCAATGCTAATTTATTACTTTAACTTTAACTTAAAATTTTAATAATTTAAAATCTGAAATTTCCTAACAACTTTTAATAGAATTTCAAATCATTTCCTTTCCAGATGTTTATCAAAATTGTAACTGCTGATTTATGTGTGCTTCTTCCACAGGCCAAACTTTATTTACAAAGTTATTTTGTGATGCATGAATAAATTATTTAAATTATTTAGATGCATGGGCAGACAGGGACAGCGATAAACAGAAAGAGATAAGAGTGAGATGGGAAGATAGAGAGAAAGAGACAGCTACAATGCATGTTTTGTTGATGGAAAGGAAGAAAGGTAGAGGGGGATAAATGGTTGATAGAAAATATATACTCACATTCACACACAAATTAAGGAAAAAGGATTTAATGTTGTCATTTATAGCTCACCTGCAAAGAAAAGAAGAAAATATGTATTAGTTAGTTGCATAAATTAGTAGATACTTATTTATTAGATTTAATTATAAAGTTTCAAAATATTTTAAAACATTTTCTGCTTTACTTGACATTTGACTTTATTAAATATAAGCAGTTAAAACACTGCTTGTCATGAAGTCTCCTCACTTTTACCTTATTTACCCGTTGAGGGCGCCTTAGGCACAAAACTGCTTTAATTGTACACTGCTTGGCACAGTTGTATTTTCCGAAGCAATGGTTTTAAAACTACTTAGCAAAGCACTTTCATTCTCAAACTGTTGGGCAAAGAACATGAAACACAAACTGTAATTCAAGCAGTTCAACTTGTTCGGAAGAAAGTAAAATAAAATGTATGTAAAGAAAAATATACAAAAAACATGGTTTTTCAAAATACACAAGTAAAATACAAAAAAGTATCGTCCGAGAATATTTTTTTTTATTTACTTTATTAAACTACTTTTTTTAGTTTATTAAATTACCTATTATTATTAGCTAGAAAAATATTCCAATATTCATTTATTAAATTACTAATTAATTTTAGCTATACAAATATTCCAATATTTTAGTTTTCTGAGGCGGATTTTTATTCTCCATATTTTAGGGACTTACTGATGTTATTCATTAGTAAAAATTAATTTCAAACAAAATTATTTTAAAAAAAATCATTGTTTGCTGCTTAAAATAGAAAATAAATAAGAACTGTTTAAGCCAAGTTATGATAAAAAACCCAATTAACTTGTTTGCGATATTTAAGCCAAAAATCAATTTTTTGTTTCAAAAATCGGCCAAAAATTAGAAATTAAGTTTTAAATGTAGAAAAGTTCTCTTATAAAAACCAAGAAGAATTTAAATTTTTAAAACCGCAATTAAATTCTACATTTAAATATTTGAATTCCAAAATATATAAGAAATTATAAGTAAAAGTAAACAATAACAGCGCAACGCAATAAAAAATGAGCTTATATTTTGTAGCCGCAGATTTTCTTCTCTCTTCGATTATTGTTTGCTTATTATTTATTAATTTTTTTTTTCAAGCGCAATAACGAAAATTGGCAACAAATACAAAGAAGGCGATAATGTGCAATGCACAGAAGCGATCAATAACAATATAAAAAGAGATGGCAATAGAGAAGGAGGAAAAGAAAGAGAGAGAGAGACAAGCTTGAAAACAATAACAAAACAAACCAAAACAGACGACGATAGAATGCAATTAGAAGACGCAGATAAAGAGAGAGAAGCAGAGAGATAAACAGTGGGAGAGAGGGAGAGAGAGGAGGCAAATACAATTCACGTGTGTAAAAGCAAAACGTTGTAAGAGAGTAAAGCGAAGACAGCGAGAGCGAAGAATTCTTCCAAGTGATAAGCTCCTCTCCAGCCCCCTCGCACGCTCTTCTGGCCATTCTCTCTCTCTTTCTCACTGTCTCACTCCCCCCGGAGAATCGATAGAGTGTTTGTATTGGTCCCATTTGTTTTGTTTTTCTTTTTTATTTTGCACTGTTTTCTTTTTTCTTGTGTTGGTGTTTTTTTATGCCTTCTCTTTTTCCGTCTATAATAAAAATAGCAATTTGCGCACTATTTTTAAATGTTTTGAAAAATTGTTTAATTTATTTATTTCTGTTGCTCTCTTTTTGTGTTTTCCCCATTTTGTTATTTGTCCGCTTCGATTTGTTGTTGCTGTCAATCACAGCGAGAGAAAAAACCTTAAATATTGTTATGTTCCGAGGTTTTAATACCCCTTTAGGAAATTATTAAAAAAGGCTATAAAGAAGTATTTTATATTAAAATGCCTTTGAAAATGTCAGTTCTAAATAAGAGTTCAATATTTGTGGGCCCTTTAAAACCTTTTAGTCACTAAAATAGACCAGGATGTATAGTAATATTGCCAATAAAAAAAAAGAATATATGTATCTTGATAAAATCCTTTAAATATCTCTAAAACCTAAAATATTCATTTTAATAAATTATTCGTTATAAAAATGAAAATATATTTAAGATGAAGATTGTTATACTATGATTTTTAGAATACTAAGAATCCTAAAAAGTAAGAATAATCTAAGATCCTAGAAGTTTTAACATTCAAGTGATCAAAGGATTCTTAGATATCTAAAATGCTCTAAAATCTAAGATCCCAAGAGGCGAAATATTCCTTAAAATACAAGGTCATATTAGATCTTATGCCCTACATGATCAGAGATCCTAAGAGATGAATGTTTGTAAGATATCTTAGATCCTAAAAGATATAAAAAAAAAAACATGAAATAAAAAAAATCACAAAAGATATAAAACACCTTGAAGATCTAAGATCCTAAAAAATGTAAGAAAAGTCCTAAAATATGTAAGAGAGTTCCCAAAATATGTAAAAGGGATCCAAAAAGATCTAAAATCCAAAAAGATCTAAGATCCAAAAAGATCAAAGATCCTAAATGATCTAGAATCCTAAAAAATTGAAGAGAGATCCTAAATATGTAAGAGATTCTAAAATATGTAAAAAAATATCCTAAAGTATTTAAGAGAGATCCTAAAAGATCCAAGATCCTAAAAGACCTAAGATTCTTAAAGAACATTAAAGTTTTTCAAATCCTAAGCAAAATCTCTACAGAAAACCAAGTTTTAATATTATGATTAAAACTCACTATTTCAACAAATACCAAAACATTTTCTACCCTTCTCTAATCACTTTCTATGCATGAGATTCAAATAACTATCATCGTAAGATTGAAAAACCCCCCACCTTTCCAATGACAATACCCTTTCTGGTGTGGGGGTAAACATTAAAGATTTTGTTAACGACAAGAGAATCGGCGAATTGGAACCACCACCTCGCAAACACACGCCCCTTCCGATATCTCCCGTATATGTATAGTGTACAAAAATATATACTATGCAACACACTCATGACAATTCGCTTAAGCGCCTTGGCGCCAACTGACAAACGACAAAATCTATTATTTTTGTGTTTTTTCCTTTTTGCTTTTTTTCACTATTTTCTGTCCATGTTCGTGTATTGCATTTCGTTTAAAGCCTCAATACAAATGTGTGGCATTTTGACTGCGGAATTCACGTAAGACAAGCATAATCGATGGGCTGTCGGTTATCACAGAATTTCTTGACTTCCCACAGCTGATAAGAGGAAAGCGAAAAAAAGAAAGAAAGCGCCGACGAAATAAAACAAAAAAGAAAGAAAGACAGGCACAAGCGTGCTGCAAGCGGAGCAGCGATTATTAATTTCCCCAATTGATAAATGTGTCAAAAATGTGATACTTCATACTTTTTACAATATTTCCGGGAAGCGACACAAAGCAAGCATATTGAAAGTACTGTGGAGTTCATTGCTTAGTTTGTGCAAATAATGAATAAACAATATACTAAAAATCTATAGTAATATTTAGTTAGTAAGTACTAGCTAATGTTTAGCACAATGTTGCACAACGTTTAAAACCTGACCATACCTAAAGTAGCAACTCAAATATATACAAATAATAATAGTAATTTCCCAAAGCATTGTTTATTTGGAAAGGCAATAAATTAAAACAACATTCGACGACATCCCGGAAGCATTGCCAATAAATATTTACACAGTTGTAAAAATTCGCAACTTTGCAAATTGTTTAATGAGTCGCGATCCCCACCTCCTAATAGCCGCCACAAATAAATCACCAATATATATATTTCTATATATATATATATATATATATATATATATCTAAAGAATGCAGCATGAAAATGTTCAATCAATAGATCGTTTGCTGACCTCCATTTACCTTATTGGTTAATAGCGCATTTTGCAATAGATTTCCTCGGCGAAAAATTGCAGCACACGGGGAGGGCAACGAAATTCGAAGAAAACTGTATTTCCAATTGATTTATGTTTTTCCCCTGGGAAAAATTATGTGTATCAAAAAGTACACAGTGCGGAAACAAATTTGGCAATGATAAATTGAACGATCCCACAAGGCAGTGCAAAATGTATTAATGAGAAATACAATTATAAATAAAATAAAAGGAGAAATGAGACTAAGAGTTACTCTTTAAATTTGGCACAATGTTGGATACTCTAAACTATGATTTTTAAAAGATTATATTATTATTTTAAGTATTATTCATTGAAATTTATAAAGGAAGTGCAGGTTAATTAGTTTGTTATATTATTTCAGTGATGCCTTGCTTTACATTACCCGGAAACAATTTATTCTCGACTGACATTAATTATGTTTTACTCTCAAAGGCTTCAGGTTTTTTTTTCCTGATTTAAATAATATTTTAATAGTCCCCTTCAACTAATAGGTAAATTTAATAAAAGCCAAAGACATTGCCAAAAGAAATATTCATTTAATTGCATTTTTCTTCTTTGTGTTTATTTTGTTTTAATTTATTTCATTCGTTGTGTCCATGACAACTACCTGCATCTTTTTCATTATATATATTTAATTTGTACCCCCACCTGAGTGAGTGTGTGCCTCACCGACACACAATAATTAGGCAAAGTAAATAAATTAATTTCACATTTTCGCGCGTGAAGAAAATTAATGCGGAATTAATGGAGCGTCAAGGCGTCTGCTGCTCACTTGAATCGCTTGAATCGCCCAGCCATATCCCCAGACTGCGCCACTGCAGACATATAGACATATATCCATCCGTTTCGTTCAATTTGCCAAGTGTTTGGTTGCATTTTAATTAGTAATTTATTAATTGGCACTTTGAGCGGTGCCAGACAGTGGCTGCACAAGTGATTCAGTGGAAATGACTGTCTGTCTGACTGACTGCAGTGCAACTTTTCAATGTGATTCATTTAATGGGTTAAACTATTGATAAGAGTTTAGCTTAGATTGCTAAATAATGTGGAACCTTAGCCAATGATTCAAGAAAACATTGTTTAAATTTGTCTGTTTTTAGTTGCTGATAAAATACCAGGTAGTTTATTACTTTACAATTACTTAGGCACACGTAATTTGTGAAATAAAATACTAATTTATCAAGATGATAACTCTTCTATTTTAAAGCTAAACAATAACAAAATGATCGAATCAATACATTTTAATATTAAAATCGATTGTTATGGGTTAGACTAAGAAAAATAATCAAATGGAAAAGAATCAAATGAATAACGATTCATCTACTTTAAGGGACAGAACTGTTAACTACATAGCGATCTTGTATTTTAACCAACACAAACCTTTAGCTTAAGTTTAGGAAATAACTAAACAAACCTATAAACCACACCTTTAACTAGGTTCCCGAACAATCTTGTGTGTCAGAGGAGTCGCCTTAAAATTAGTCAACAATCAAAGAAACTCACTTCTTTTAATGATAAAAAAAAACTCCACTTTCCACCCACGCAAAAGTGATTAACTTCCTGTGCCAATCTGCTTTTTGGACTCTTTGTACTGGGTGCCATGTGGGCGTTGTCAGTGGCATGCAGCAGAAGTGGAAGAAAAACAGCTGTTGGCTTGCGACTCCACACAGCTGCTTTCTTATCCCCGCTGACTCAAAAACGGGGGGAAAATAAGAAAAAATAAGCAAAAATTTCCAAACAAAGAGGCAACCCCAGGGAATTCAAAGGTTGCGCGGGGAGCTGCAAGTCGTTTATGGAGTTTCTGTAAGTGGAAATCGCAGTATATAACCATGACTACATATATGATGACTAATAATCCGCACACTTCCAGACAAAGAGAGAGACTCACACACTCTGCCCCACCAAACAACAACAAACAAAACACTGTATAAACTAAAAACAAAAATAAAAACCGGCAAAATAGTTATAAAAGGCAGGCACAGAGCTGGACAAAGAAAAAACCGGCTTAAAACTATACTCATATAAATATAACAACAAATGCAAAAAAAAAATAAAACTTTTAAAGCAGCAACAACCGTTTAGTGCATAGTTTATTTTTCATTTTCTTTTTTAATGGCGAGTGCGAAATATTCGCCAAAGAAGTTGCAAAAAAGTTATTATTATTTTTAATAACTTCATGAGAAGTAGGAAAATTTCAACATTTTAATTAAACAATTTTTTTCGGAAGAAAAACGATGTTAGGTCAATGAATGGAACTATTAATTTTTCTACCTAATGAGTAATTTAACAAAAGCAATCATTTTCCAGGACTCTTAAATCTCTTCCTTATTGGCAGACAATAGTAAAAACCACCTGTAGTAAAAATTGACAGCCCCAATAAATACATAAATAAGTATAATATATATAAAATATAAAATCTTTAAAAATACTGATATTTTCAGGGGAATTTCCCCTGCAATTTGCGTGGGCTGAGACATCCGCCCCGAAAAGTTCTTACTCAGCAAAAGAAAATTCCAACAGACTCACAAGATATTAAGACATTTATTACTATAGAACATCTTTCTGAGCCAATTAGAATCTGCTTAAATCTGAAAAGTTTCGACACAATCATATGTATTAATTAGTACAAAAAGACAAAAATAATAATAAAGAATTATGCAAACGGGCGAAAGATTAGAAAAGAATGCGAAAGGCAAACAAGTTAAGCAAATAAAGATAAACCGAAACCTAAATAGTGATTTTTAAGATTTGATAATAAAACTTTTGGCAAGTCATTCGCACTTTGCATTTTTTATATTGTATTCAAAAAGATTTATTTTTATTATCTGCAGACTTATAATCTTCGATGGAACAGATTGCGAGGCAACACCAAAGAAATGCCATAATGAATGAAAAGCACAGGCAAAAGCCAAAGAAATTTGATTAAAAACATATGAATGGAAGTGGAGGGAATGCGATTGTAAATGCAGGCAGCAGTCCAAAAGAAAATAAAAAGGAGATACAAACGCTCAGCTTAGTGGAACGGAAATGAATCGGTTTCCCATTATGAGCACAACAAATAGTGTGTGACTCACAGATAAAGGCGACTCAAAATGGAATAATAATAATAATAATACATTTCTTTATATATTCACCGCCAGGTTCGTTGACCTGGCCTCCCCTCCTCCACTAATGAATTGGCAAATTAGGTGCGAAACAAGGCGAAACCCTCTCCATAACAAACCCTATTGGGTCAAAAAACAAATGCTTGATTAGAGAAATGCATTTTGTCACGCACATTTTGTTTTTTGTTTTGGTACCGCTTCTGTGGGTTCATCGCCACCCCCCCAGGGGGAGGGAAGCGAGGGAAGGGAGACTTTTCTAGTCGCCGACACGCTTATTAAGTCTTTCTCTCCACATTCGCACACTTGTGGATTTCAGGTCAACAAAAGCCAGCAGAGCAGTCTGGGGGCAAAATGCGTCAATCTAAATACGTCAATCTGGGCAAACGAAAGGTTCATTCACATGCTTATTGAAATATTGCCTTTGTAAATAAGAGTTTCTTAGAAATGTTCCGTTTACAAATGCCCACTTGTACTTGCAAATAAATGATAATTTTTACATTATTATAGCTGCTATTTAAGGGTACAATTTTATTAAGATTTATTTCAAGAAACCAATTGATTAGTGGATAAGAATTTTGATAAGCGTTCTAAACAGCAGGCGGGGGGATCGATTTCCATTTGCACTTCTCTCTTGGTCTCTTTTAACGCTTTGTGCTCAGTAGCGAACGAGAGAGATTTATTTTAAGTTCTGCCTTCAAAATTTTTCAATTCTCTGTTGACGCTTTCCGCTCAGTAGCGAATGAGAGAGAGTGCTTTTCCGGTTTCTTTGTTCGACTACAATTTAAGGGAAACACAAACTATCCAAAATATGAGTCGCTCCCAGACCCGCTTGGTCTCCTCTCAGTAGCGAACGAGAGAGAATGCTTTTAGGGTCTGTTTTCCGACTTCAATTTAAGGGAATCACAACATACAAAAGAATTGGTTTTAAAATAAAGGTCTTTAAAGTTTTCTTACAAAAGTCTTGTAATATAAAAACTAAGGTTTTTAATAAATAATTTGGTTCGTAAATCTAGATTTTTTACTTCTTCAGGTCACTTGATTTCAGTGATTTAAAAAAACTCTAAGCTAAAGAGAGAAACAAAAGTTTTTAAATAAAACTTTCTTCAAATTTGATATAGGAACCACTGGCTATTACTTAATCCTCGTAAAACACTTTGTAAAAGTTGACGAACCATTCGTTAATTCCCACTGAACTTTTTAACAACCTTTTTTTAAAAAGCGAACGCCCCCGCAATTTGTGTGAATATTTGCTAATTGATGGAAAGGTGCAACTTAAAAAGATGTAAACACTTTTTTACACTTTTCCCGTCTGCTTTTGGCAACTTTCACGTTGCCGCTGCCGGCACTTTTCACCCAACAAACACCATTTGACATTTTCTTCATTTTCCTCCCCATTTTCCCTCGTGGTGCTTTTTATTGATTTTCGGTTTGAGTAACTTTCCAGCTGCTGAGGCAGGCGGCGGCGGCGGCGGCCACTAGTGGAAATTGCGTTTCAGTTCAGTTCCGAGCCTTCCCCCAAAATGCAAATCCATAATCAACTTTCTGCGATTTGCAGTTGTTGGTTCGGTACACTCACACATGGTAATAATAATAACTTTGCTTTTTCCCAACCGTGTTTCGGATTGTTATTTTTTCGCTGTCAAGGTCGTTCTTGGATAGCGTGGCACCTCCTTCTCATTGCTCAGCTCAGCTCTTCCCCCCCCAAAGTTCTAGGTTCCGGCAACAGTTTACTTTTGCCTAGGCAGGCATTTCCGTATTTTCCAACCGTATTGTGTTGGTATTTTCACTTATTATCTGGCAATAACACTTAGGGAAGAAGGGGCAAAGGGTTTTTGAATTGTAGGGAAAGTTACAACCTGATTTGTTTACTGGTGAAAATTGTTTCGTATCCTGAACTAGGAAAACAACAAGTTGTGTTGTATAAAAATGCATTTATAAATATTTTAAAACCTATTTTCCTATTGAATTTACCATAAAAATCCAATTTAATTACTTTCCTTTGCTGAAAATGCAGAGCCTGGGAACAATCCCTTAAATTTCTCGTTGTTTGCTAGTTCGATTCTGTTGCTTTTTGTTATTTGTTTACATCCCAAACTTGTGCCCGAAAATGATGCTTATTGGAAGGGGCTTCGTTCTTTGTTTTGCCAACATATCAAATAAAGTTTGACATGCAAACAAGGCTAATAAAAATGAACTCAGACAAGTTTTGGCATTGTACGGAGGAGGACTGACATGATTAAATGAAAGGAGGAAAGTTAATTAATGGACCATCTAACCATATTTTTAAAAAGGACTCGATTCTGCAATCATTTAATTAAGGCTTTCGAGAATCAAGTAAACAAACTTTGTGTCCTTCAATGTAATTTAGTAAAAGTACTCAAGCTTATTATTGAATTTTGCAACGCAGAGAGCAAGTTATTGACTTCTATAAATTATTTGTAGTAAATATAAATATATAACCAATAATTGGTCTAGAGGCTAGGCACAGATAGGTTTAATAATTATTTTGTAATGGCTGAATTAATGGTAATTTTAATAAATTGCTGTTCCTTACTTTGTATTTGCTATCTTTGTATACATTTTATTGAAAGAAATTAATGCACTTGCACCTAGTACTTGGTACCATTAAGGTGTTAAATCAACGAAGGCGTCGAACTTGTCAGCCGCATTATTTCCATTTAATTTAAATAAATTCCTCAAGATATTCGGACATGCTCAATCTGTAAAGAGGTTCGCATGAGAAATTGCCATTTTGCATTCTGGGCACATAAACTCATTCAATTGATTGCGATTATTGACCCACTGTGGGTAGAAGAATCACACCAGCAACTTGGCGGCACTTTGGGGGGAGAATCAGGGAAAGATCTGTGGGGGGACATTGTCGCTGTGTGGTGGCTGCTATCTTTCGCGGACCGTAGAAATTTATGAGCAAATAAATATGCCTGATATTGTTTGCTGTTCGCCTCTTCCTTTGCCTTAGCTGCTCTTGCCTTCTCCGCTTGCCTTTTATTTTTATTTCACTCGATTCTTTGTTATTCTTGACTTTAGTATTTAAATCATGTGCTCTGGTCCTGCCACTTTTCCCTCGCCTCCCGCCAGCAGCCCATTTCCTATCTATAAGATCACAGCCAGTCGGGCCAACTGACGTCTATCAATAATTTCGTTCTTTATTTTCGGGTTTGACTTTTTCCCATTGCCATTGCCTCCTCTCTTTGGGGTTCGCCGCCATGCTCTGCACTTTTTTAATTTCGTTTTTTTTTTCGAGTCAATTTGACTTGCAAATATGCAAAGGAGTCAATACCCAAAGTCAAAGCCAATCATCAATCAATCAGTCAGCCGATTCGAACGCTTGAAGAGGCGCCTATAAATCAATAAAAGGCGTTTCACGCTCTGTCAAGGTTTCAATTTTCTACTTTTAAGTTGTTGTTGTTATTTTTGTTTTTTAGCTAAAATTTTTAGAACAAGGGAAAGAAGTGTCAAAGGTACACAACAAAAAATGTATAAACTCTTGAATTGTCTTGGGAAATTGACTTACAAAAAAAAATTAACTTTTAAAGCCAATTTAACTCACTCAAGGCGCTTATAATTCCCAACTCATTTCATAGAACACAATATTGGCTAAATAAATAAATATAATTATAAATAAATATCTGAGTTTACAAAAAATGTTTGTGCCTCTTCAATTCTTGGTAATAATTTTAAAAAACCATTTACAAAAAAGATGTATGATTTAATATTACCCTGGCTATTTTTTCGTCTGTAGGAAATACAAAAAAATAAAAATTAATAAAAACCCGGGAGTAGGCATAATCTGAGGTATTCCCTCTGCTGGCGTTTCGCATTTAATTGCGAGCGTTAAAAGTTCCGCTCTCGTCACTTGGAAACACCTGTTCAGCATTTCAGTTCGCCACCACAGTGGGGCAGGTTGTGAGTCGTCAGGTTCTTGTATTTTTTGTTATTTTTTTCAATTCTTATATTGATTAGAGAGAGCGCTGAGCCAGCCAAACACCTCGTTAACATTCGCGCCTGGCAACCAAAAGGGAATTTTTCTGATTCGCATGGAAATGGGAATGGAATTTGATTTGATTTATTTATGGAATATTTGAGGCGAAAATATATGGGCAAGTGATTTGTACTTGGATATGCTTGCTTATAGAGTGTTTTGGTAAAGATTTTTTAAATAAATAAATACAAGTCTAAATTAATTAAAAGCATAAAAGCAACTAATTGATTTTAATTTAATAAAAATTTAATAAAAATGATTTCCTTTCTTCAAAGTATTTAAATATTAAAATTGTTTGTTTTCCCATTCAGTTTTACTTTTTCATTAAATCACTCTCTTTGCTGTGTGCATCAATGGGTTAAACACCTACTTGAAAATCAGGCAACATTGTTGCACTCACCGAACGGCAACACCTCCACGAATTGTATCCGAGAAAAAGCAGACCATGGCGTTAAATAAGAAAACAAACAAAAGCGACAGCCACAGATAAAAAACAAAAAATAAAAATAAATCGTAGAAAAAGGTGCTAAAAATGATGGCGCGAAAGGAAAAGAATACAAAAAATATAGGCAAAAAATCATGTGCAAAATGAGAACTTTTTTTCAGTAAATGAAATGAAGAATCTGTAATTTTTTAATTTAAGGAAAATTAAATGCATTTTTCCCTAGGTAGTACTGTCTTCTATTTTGTTTTTTAAATAAATAAATAATTATCTCAAGAAAAATCGGTTTAGATCTGTCATAATAACTAATTATTTGAAAAAATATATATTACAAATGATATGCTGAATAATTAAATACATTGTTAAAAATATAAACATATTTAATTTAAACGAAAAGTTTATAAATATTTGAAACATATCGAAAGCGTTTGTTATAATTAGGAGCCGCCTGAAACATGAATTAAATCTAATTTATTTCATGGAGTTTAATCAAGGCGCGAGATAACTGTCTCTCTCAGTCTCTCACCCACTCTTGTCCTCTCTCTCCGTCTCTCTCTCTCTCCATCTTATACAAAAAGCGTGAGAGAGGAAATAAAGAAATAAGTGCCACGCGCAGCAGAGTTTATTTTTAAACAACAACAACGCATTATAATGAAGGCGGCGGCACCAGCAGCAGCAAGAGCTACAACAATAATAATAACTATAACAACAACAAGGAGTGAAATAGTCGCACATTGATAGGCGATGCTTGATAGCAACAAAAGGGGGAGGTGGAACGAGACGGAAGAGGGGCGTTGGGGGCTGGGAGAGTGGGTGGGGGAAAAGGGGGGCGGCAATCAACTTCAATATTTGTGTCTATTTTTAGACACAAAACGAAGCGATACGAACGCATGACCGTTGACTGCCATTGTATGTGTGTGTGTACGTGAGTGTGTGGGAATGTCGGAGAGGAGAGTCAGAGAGCCAGAGAGAGTGTTTGTTGTAATGCGCCGGCCAACGATCGCGTTGCAGTATAAACAACAACAATAAACACAAAATACAATTACAACTACTGCAAAAAGCTCTCAGCAATGCGTGCGTGTGTGTGGAAGAGAGTATGCGGCCTGTGTGCGTGAGAGTTGGAGACGAGACGCCACACAGACAAAGCGACGTCAGACGTCTCTATGATACCCAGTACTTTAAAAATACCAAGGTATATACAAATATTGATCGAGTATTTCATAAAATGATAGATATTCGAACAATAGGATATGGTTTAACCTTTTGATAATATATTTAATATATCGGATAAATAAGATGCCTTTGCTCTTATTAATTATATTATAGAATAGGTTATTGATTTGTCAAAATAATACAACAATAGAGAAACTTATTTCATGACATTCATTTCCCAGAAATGTGTTCAAAAACTGTAGAGGGGTAATCCCGTTAAACAAAAGACAGGCTCCATAAATTCATAAAATCATAATACATATACTCTTAAAGTGTATAACATCTACTTATTATTAAAACTAAGCATTAAATTTTAGAAATAATTTTCAAACTTTTTAATATATTTCTTAATATGGCAAAGAACTTTGATCTATTGTTATTGTAAATCGATTCGTTAGTAATAAATCAAGTCATGGCTTATATCTATTTCGTATTCTCTCGAAATTCCATTAAAAATTTCCACATTCATCGTAATAATGGTAATTATAAATACTAGTTAACAAATCATTTGCACTCATTCCGATTTTCATCATCAATTAGAAAGTTGTGTGGCGCCTAGATTAGCACACCCCTGCCACCGCCTTGCCCACTTTGTGTGGAGCATCAAATTTCCCAAGCGAAGGTCAAGCTGTGTTTTTGGTTTTGTTACATTTTCCTCACACACCGCCGTAAAGCGAATTATTTCCAGTTCTTACTACATTTCGTTACTTATTTTTTTACATCACTATATTTTGCCTCACTTGGGCAGCGAGCTAGTAAGTGCGCAGCGCATGAGGCGAAGCTCATTTTAGCGTAAAGCGTGGCTTTTATGTAAGCAAAAGGGGGGTGCAACGGGCAGAAAGCAGGGGTTAGACAGCGCCCCCCATATGGCGCATTTTCAGATGAAAACGAGACGAAAATAAATAGAAAAGTATGCTTGTGTAGGGGTCTAAAATGCATTTATGAGGAAGTGAATGATTTAATTTTGCAAAGCTGTTTTGGACTCTGTTGAATTAAGGGGGAAAAGCCACCAAAGAACAGCAAACTAGTATCATATTTTGTTATTAACAAGTGTTTTTGATCATTTTGGATAGTAGCTTATAAGAAAAACTATATGTATATAATCATATTATAAAATAAAATCCAGGCGTAAAATCAAACGAATACGAAATTTAAAAAAGGTTTGTTCTAAATTAGTCTACAATATTATTTATCTCTGGGTCTATTTCCGTTAAAGGGTTCTTTGTATTTAAGTAATTTATTGTAAGGAATCCCCATAGGGCATAGTTAAGCCACAAATTAATCTTAATAGTCCAAGTGCATTGACTAAGTTGTTTACGTTTCTATAGGAAAAACACTTGAGGCCCAGTGAGTAAGTATTCCCCCTACGTTCATGCATTTTTCGGAGTAAAAAAAATTAGTATTGCAAATTATCTTTCACTAAGAAAGTTGCCAGTCAGCTACAGCTGATAAAAAATTGTTTTCTATAAATATAAATATACTCTATTGTTGTCTAATCAATAAGCTATACGATTTTATAACCCAATTATAATGTATTAAAAAATACTCCCAAGAAATAATGACAAAATTTCGCAAATGTGTTTGGTCCATCAAAAAAAACACCTCCCTTGGTATCCAACCCATGTTCTGTTGTCTCAGCTGTTGGTTTGGTTTTATATCCAGATATGCAGATACATTTGTACAATCTGTTGGCTTGACAAGTGCGTGTGTGTGTGCGCTAACCATTTGTTTCTGGCAAATACAAATACACACACTTTTCTAGATAATTTAGATAAACAATTGATATACGAGAACAGACCGGCAGCTTTTGCTTTTCTTTTTTGGGGGGGAGGGAGCCTCCGAGCTGGTGGCTTTTTATTCCGCCGATAAGGCAAAATCCCAAACGGAAGTGACAACCGCGTCGGCAGGCTGCTCTTGAGCCTGAACATTTTTGGAATAGTAAGTTCCTTTCTTAGTAGGTCAAATGCGTCAAAAGAAGACAGGCATTGAAAAAGCAAAACAGGCAGCAGATTTAGCCAAGGAAAAGTAGCAAAAGTAAGATATACATTTTGGCACATGTGAGGCGGGAATGTTTTTGACCTTGTGGCAAAAAATAAATACAAGCATTTTCAATATTTTCGTTCCTTCGCAAAAAAAAGAGATATTTCTGCAAAAAGCAAAACAAAAACTGGAAGCGCCAGCAAATGGAAAGGAGCTATGGTATATGATTTATTACCAAAAGAATACCATATAAATATTTTAAATATGACTAGAGAGGCATAAGAATAACCTATAAATATTTTAAATATGACCAATGAGGTATACATTTGATTTAAATTGGGATTTAGAGGATAAAAATTGACAGTTTTATAAAAACATAACGAATAACTGAATTCTTATACTTTTATATTACAAGGATGTTATTTGTTATAGTTTTTAACATTATTAATATTGTAATTTCACAGTCTCATATCTGGGCAAAAATTATTTAATTTGCCATTGGAAATCTGAGCAGCGGACACCTTGAGCAGGTGTCCGATAATTTCTTTATGATTGTTCAGTTCATTTCAGAAATCTGACAAACGAAGACAGATATACCTTTCTATGTGACTTTGACATAGATTTTAACGTCGCTTTGCAAGAACACAAACAAAAAACCGAGGGAAACAAAACGTAAGTACTCTGTTGAGCATGGTTCTTTCTTCCCCATTTTGTTGGCTACTTTTTTATTCATATTTCATTATTATTGTTGATTTTGCTTGCGGTACAGCCATACACCCCTACAGCTGTGTTCAATGAAATAGCAGTGCTTACGACCTGCACTTTAAAGATGGGAAAATACTATTACAAACACTATTTTGAAATCAAATTTTTTCATAAAGGCTTAGTGTATTCAATTCTTAATAATACAACACTTATTTCATTTGGATAACTTAAATACTTTAGAAGATATAGCTAATAACAGAGCAAAACCTATATATTATGCTGTTCATTAAAATAGCAGTGAAAGTAATAAATTAGGAAAAAAATGTAATAAATCTTAAAATATCTTATAAAAACCATAATCCTACTAATATACTATTTGTCTATGACCAAATATTTGGTTGAATAGCCTTTATAAGCTATCACATTCTCACACCTTAGTGGTATGGAGTCCACCAAATCTAGAAAACGCTTGAGAGGAGTCTGGCCCCATTCCTCCTGCTCAAACTGTCAAAGCTGCTGCTTAGAAGTCGGGGACTTCTTTGATACGGAGCGCTTGATGTCCCCCAATAAGTATTCGATGGGATTTAAATCCGAGGACTGTGCTGGCAATGTCATTACATCAACTATTTCTTTGCAAAAGCACTCCTTGGCCACTTTTCTGGTGTCCTTAGGACCATTTTCCTGCTGAA
>VNJV01005278.1:0-63657 GCA_008042635.1 Drosophila nikananu | reverse complement strand
AATGGTTGTAAATTTTTGGATCAAAAATCTCGAACTTCTTCGGTGGTTTTTTGATCGTAACTTTGCTTAAACTCAACGGATTTCAGTCTGGTTTGGTTTTTTCTTCTTAGTTTTAAATGGAGAACAATTCTGCATTTAAAACTCGATTTCTAATTTTTGGAAAATTTTTATCAATTTTTACGATGTAACCCCTTTCCTTTTCTTGGAAAAAATGGGTAAATTTTTGGATCAAAAATCACGAACTTCTTCGGTGGTTTTTTGATCGTAACTTTGCTTAAACTCAACGCATTTCAGTCTGGTTTGGTTTTTTCTTCTTAGTTTTAAATGGAGAACAATTCTGCATTCAAAACTCGATTTCTAATTTTTGGAAAATTTTTATCAATTTTTTCTTGGAAAAAATGGGTAAATTTTTGGCTCAAAAATCTCGAACTTCTTCAGTGGTTTTTTGATCGTAACTTTGCTTAAACTCAACGGATTTCAGTCTGGTTTGGTTTTTTCGTCTTAGTTTTTAAAGGAGAACATTACTGCATTTAAAACTCGATTTATAATTTTTGGAAAATTTTTTGCCAATTTTGACGATGTATTCTTCTGAAAAAAATGGGTACATTTTTGGATCAAAAAGTTAGCTTCCTTTCTAGTTTTTTATTTAAATTGTAACACTCATAAACTATAATCCTTTTTAAAACTTATTAGGTCTCCCCGAAAACATCCCATTTACGGCTCATTACAGTCCAAAACCTTTTTCGATTTCGAGCCAATAAAATTCCCATTTCATTGTAATCATTTTCAATACGCTTCGCTTTTCAATTTGAATGCCCGAGGGCCAATAAAATTGGTTTTTCAATTTGCTCTGTCATATTCTTGCGGTCAGTTGAACAGAAGTATACCCTAAAAACCCTCATAGAACCCCAACCCCAACCCTTTGGCCGTCAGCCGTTGACGTGATGACGACACAAGTTGTTTGCGGTTAAGTTTTTCTGTCGCATCATGCGAATCCTGTTTGTGGAGTTTAACTATAATTAACCAGTTTAGCTCTCAAATTCCCGCCAATTGGCAATTGTTTTTTATATACCCACATAGCGTATATCTATTTTTTGGACCCTTTCTGTTCTGCTGTTATCCACTAATTAATGGTCTTTTGTTTTTTGGTTGACATGCAAATGAGTTGCTTGTTTCGAGGCATTGAGTTGTTGTCCTCCACACGTCAATTAAGTTGGCATCGATGTCACAGAAGAATAAGGCTTCTGATGAGACTGTAAATTGAAGGTTTTTTAAATTATATCAATTCTTGTGATGACATCATTTGTGGTTTTTATGTTGGGGGTTAACTATAAGAAAGGAATTAGGAAGGTTATGAGGAAAGAGCTTGAAAACATTACTCTTAGTTTTGTATTTGAATTAAAAATATATTTTTCAAATGTAATAAACTATAAACTATTATAGTAACTCACTTTGAGTTTATGTAATTAAAGAATGCTCCCAGCATAATTACAAACGTGGCTTAAAAAAGCATTTCCAACGCCTTTGGCTTTGGATGAAAGGGTAGTAGAAGGATACACTCTCCCAGAAAATCACCTCATTCCACATACACAGACTCCTCAGCTCAGCAGTGGGGCAGCAAATGAAACCCGACATCGATTTTGTTCTCAAGTTACACTCGCTTTTGTTTACACAAAAATTATGTTTAATGAGCAGCAACCCCGAATTCCATGGACCCCAAGAGCAGCTTCTCGGGTGGTGGGCGGCGGCGGCACAACTGACAATTATAATTACAAGGTCTTAAGTTTTTCGTGAAAATTATTATTTTAATTATGGGCCGCAAGTGAAGGCGAGGGTGGAAAATTGAGGCAAGCAAAAATTCGATACATTTACGACTGGGAGGAGGAGGGAGGACAATGTGACAGATCATAAATTCAGCGATTTGAGTGATGTGTTTGTGCAACAATAAACTAAACGAAATATTTCGCTTTATGCGATTGCAGGACGAAATGACAGCGAAGGAACCATCTAATCAAGTGACATAATCAGTTTTTATGGGTACCAAGGCAATCATAACTTTTTCACATAGGATACACCCCGTATATCGACTCGACTTATTTTCGCACGTTGATAATTTTTATTTCCTGCTGCTCTCCTTTGCCAGATAACTCGCCTGCGTGTGTCCTCTGCAAATAAAATACCATTTTTGCTGCGCTTTTATTTCCCATCAAGAAGTCGCACACACAAGTCCGGTTCGTCTGTGCCCAGCTCCCCCTTTGTAATAATCATTTATTTAATGTGCCAAAACATTTATTATTTCCGCTGACCGAAGGACGACGTCTTAGCTGAGTCTGTGTTTGGGTCTGTGCATGGGAGTCCTGGGAATGGTCAAAGTTAGATTGGACACTTGCGCCATTTTCGCCTAATGAATCTAATTGAGTCTAACAAGTGGCCAAGGCACATCATGTTAATGCTAATGTTGTCGCCCCCGAAGTCTTGTGACCTTCATGTCCTCGGTTGGGTCTTTAAGTTGGGCTTATTTTTGTTGGGAAAGGAAAAAAAAGGTTTCTGATTCCGTATAGTAATTACAAATGAGTACAGAATGTAGAAGAGACCTTAAATGAACTAGTATTAGGCGAGTGATACTTGGTATTTAAAACATAAATGATTTTATGGATATTAAAGCTTTTAAGTTTAATGAAATATGAGTAAATATTGTTTAGTTATTGAATAAATATTTCCCTAAGTGAAAGAAATATTGTGACAATTTATTTTGAATTTTTATTTAGGGTAAAATACAACAATTCATGTTTATGGGACTTTGGTTTAACCTAAATTTAAATCTGCTTTCCTAATTAATAAGTTCAAGCTACAATTACAATAATTTTATGAAAAATAACAAGCTGCCCTCGAAAATAACCCCCAAAGCTAAAACTGAGCAGTAAAAACTGGCTGGATTCGGGGACTCAAACAAAAATAAAGCCAATAGCAAAATGTTAAACGAAAAATATTTCCAACTCATTGATTGCCCTACTCCACGACCTGAATATCCTCTGTTTGCCTATTTGTGTGTTCAAACGGGAGAACAAAAATTTGAACAACAGAATGTGGCATTGGGTGGGTGTGTGCACTGTACAGTATGCCCTCGGTGCTCGGTCTATGAAATAATGAACGCTTGAATGATTGCATACTTTTCGGTTGCTTGCCGTTTAACATTTTCATTGCCATAACTCGAGTTGTTTTTTTCATCGTTCTCGTTTTTTTTTTTATTCTTTTTCGTATATGAAAAAATACCGAAATCGGTTAATGTTTATTGAAAAAGCATAAAATTCGTTCTACCAGAATGGAAAATATGCTTTTGATACAATTATTGTTCCTATCTGCAGGCGCCGGGTCTGAAAAACGCACCCCAAACCTAGGAACTGAATCCTCACCCTCTTATGAAGCCAGTTCGAAATATTTTCTATGCTCTTTCTGGGGGTATAATGGGATTGTAAACTTTACAATACCTTAATATAAATGTTCTTAAATATGAATTGCATTTAAAATAATTTATTTTAGGGGTTCTTCTATTTATTATTGAATTTTTTATATAGAAAAGTAAATTATAATAAATAAACTCTCAAGTCTTCAATCACTTGGCATGTCTCAAAATATTTTTTAAAAGCCTTACAAATTATTTATTATCCTGAAAGTGTGTCTTAGCTTCGTACATCACATTTTGTTTAGGTTTTTCCGTTTTATAAAATTTGTTTTTCTTTTTGCGCTCTTTTTTTCGTTTGAGTTCATTTTGCCCCCCGGCCTGCTGTTCTTTTTCTGGCTGCGACCCCGAGGGCCTGCAGTTATATGGGTCGCTTGACGTTGATAACAATCCAGGATAATATGCGGCAGCCAGAGAGATGAATCCTGAATCCTGATGCGGCTCTAGGAATCGGCTTTGGCCTTGGGTTTTTGGCCAAAGCGGAAAGCAATTTCATGGCCATGAGGTGGAACAATATTCAAATGGAATGGGGATGCATGATTTTTGAGGGGAGCGTTTGATAGATTTTTTATGTAATTTGCATATGGACAGTATAATAATATAATATCTAAGGATCTATATATGGACAGTATAATAATATTTTGTATATACTTATTGTATTTTGTAATTTAGAAAAGGTCGTTTTTTGAAGAATACTTCTTTAATACATTTTATATTAAAAAATATCAAGAAAATAACTAGAATTTACAGATATTATTTAAATAACTTTAAGATATTGATTAAATATTATAAATTCTGCTACTTTTGAAAGTTGAATAATTAAAAATTCTTGTATTCTTTCTGAGACTGTATACTATGAATTGTTTATTATTCAAATTAATAAATAGTATTAAATTATTATATATTAATTTTTTGATTTTATTATTTATTGCATTCATAATTATTTCATAAATAAAACAAAGTGCCTAAGAAATAAATTAAAGCTCAAGCAATGCCCAAAAAATGTGATAAACATTTTCCAAAGTATATTTACATTTCCCATTTAAAACGTTATCCCTTAATTAACTTCAATCTTATCAGATTAACCCTTAAAAAAAATTACAACAAATTTTGATTATAATTCTGATGAATTTTGTGACATCAGAAAAGTTGCTGTTTCCAACAACAAAGATGGGTAAAATGACATCGCTTTGATATTCAAATGCTCTCTCTCTTGTAAACTTTCATTTGCCTTTAACCGCCACTCATTTTCACAATTTTCGCATTTTATGCATTATTCAAAAGTGCTGTGTCCCCGGTCCTTGGCCAGCGAAGGGTTAAGGACTGCTCACGGAACATATTTGATATTTCATGCCCAAATAAATGCAATGAAAATTCATCAATTGACTCGACTCGGCGACTCGTCAACGCCTCAGTTGGCATCGACACTGTGTTGTGGCCCCCATTTGCATATAAATTGCTTTTGACATCGTTTGTTTGCCGAAACACTTTTTCCATCGGTCCTCGTCCCTTGTCCCTCGGCCCTCCACCCTGTCCACTTATAATTTCCAAATTTCCAAAAAATACTTTTTTTCATCGTTCATGTCAAGTGCTTATCGGCCTGTTGGCATCTGTCCGGAAAAGCAATTGCAGAGCTCTCAGCCTCACTCTTTTAATTGCCACAATTTGCGCTTAAACGGTTTGGCATTTCAACTCAGCGCCTGCAGCTTGTCAAAAATACAGAAAAAAAATAATATATAAACGAAACAAGCGACACCCATGGTGACAATTATATAGAGCAGTTCCAGGTTGGGGACTCCAGAATGGAGCCCTGCATTGGGAAGTACTACTGCCCCCGGGGCAGCAAGGCGGGCTTACAAGTTGGCCCATTAGAGCCACGCGCCTTGTCTGCGGAGTTCCCCGCGAAATGGGGATGGGCGTAGAGTCGCATCGGTGGGCGGGAATGTCAGCTTAAATGGCAACAATAATAATGCAGGGGGAGGGACTTGATTAGGCAGCTGATTTAGTCGAAGAATGAATGCTCTGTGGGGAGAAAAAGTGTTGGAAAAAAGGAGATATCCTTGTACATAAGTCCTTGGTTTTGAAAGTTATTTGATCCAGTTTATCAGTTTTTAATAGAAAATACAAATAAAATAACATAATTTGACCAATTTAGAGATTAAGAAAATATTTTACTTATTCCATTTTAAAAAGCAAATAAGATATGTAAAGCTAAAAAACAAGATTAAGTATACTTCATACATTTATAAATGTGATCAGGAATATTATTTCTTTAAAAACACCGGGTTCTATTTATATCATAACTTGTATTTATAATAAAATATTTATTATTATAAAAATATTTACCAAATAAAATGTGACATAGCCACTTGTGCTTTAAACATTTAAATAACTTTTAGTACATAAATGTTGCTGTTTAAAATGTTGCTGCCGCTGAATTCGTACTTCCAAATTTTAGGGGCAATCCAAGAGAAAGGGTGCCTATTATTGTGCGGTTTTGAAGTATTTTTACTTTCCTTTTATTTTAATATATAATTTTTTAAATTTTAAAATATATTTTCAGACCCTTTTAGAAGAAAAAAAATATAGTGCAATGGTTGTCTTTTAGTTTAAATAATTTTAAAACCTTTTTAAAGGCAAAATAATAGTTTTATAGTTATTTAAGACTAAAAAATTTACTTACAAACTTACTAATTACTAATACTAATTACTAATTTATTTTAGACTTAATGCCAAATTGATCCAGATTTTGTTGTTATTTTGCTGTTACATTTTTCCTATTCGAAGTATTTACATATTAATTTCCCCTCTCAACAAACTTAATAACAAATCGGAGAAGCCTCAAAATCCAGTTGGTTTTTTTGGAGCCCAAGGGGCAACATGCGGCGTTGACACAAAAATTCGTTAGAAAAACCCCAAGAACAAGACGTTAGAAAGGCGGCGGAAAAAAAATGGAAAAGCCACCGCGACGATGGCAACTGAGGGTGACATTATTTTTCATGTCAATGCCTAAACAGGTCCAACAAGAATAATAACAAGAAAAGCGCAGAAGCTGTGGCAGACTTTTGGCGGTTCTTTTTTTCTTTAAGCTATGTTTTGTGTTTGCCTGGCTGATTCTTTTGCATTTTTTATAGACCCCGGCCACGCCCAAGCAGCAGCCAGTACGCCCCCGAGGGCAGGTGTTGCGCGCTTTGTTTCTATTGTCATCAAGTGGAATTGGCTTTTAATGTTGCCGCTGAGATATCTTAAGAATAATTGTTTTGCGTGTTTTTCTTGATTTCCACGGCTTTCACATTTTCGCATAGGCCCCGCAGGTGCGTTTTATTCCTAGCCAATGTGATTTCTTGCCCCGAGTTTTTAATGTTTACTTTGGGTCGTGTTTTTTAAGGGGTCGCGATGGGTTGAGACCAGGGACCTGGCAGGGTCCAGGGAGTTATTAATTGTTGAAAAAGAAAGAAAGTTTTAAGGTAAAAGGAAAAAGCACAGTTGGGGAAGTAGAGGTTATTTGATAGAACAATAATTTTAAACAAGCCGAAATGTGGCTTGAAAATAATTAAATAAAAATTTAATAAAGAGCCCGATTTATGTATTGCTTTAAAATATTATAATTAGTTTTAATATGTACAATTTAATATTAAAAGTAGATTAGTAAAGTGTAGCCTTAGTATCTTACCTTAATCATAACTTTCTGAAAACATTCAAGCCTCTCTTTTTAAAGCTTCCTTAATTAATCCATTTGTAATTCCTTTCCCTCCTATTTTTAGCTCTCTAAATAGTTTATCTTCAGAATTTTCCGAAAGCCGTTTGAGGAAATTATTTCCTCAAATATGCAAATCCCACTCATGTGTGTGGGCACGCATCGTTTTCGATTTAAATATAAATTAATATTTTAACACGCTTCACCTCTGCTGTGTGTGTTTTTTTTTCTCTCTGGTATAATGAAGTCGGCGAGGAGCCAGTCTGGCTCTGATTTCGAAGCCTGAGCATCCTCTGTTCATTTAAATTTAAATCCATGTGTGTGTGCCAGCTCCTTTGCTCATTTAATCTTAATTAAAAACCGGTTTTCGGGTTGCTTATATTTTTTTTTTCATTCTATGTGCCCCAAAAATTATGCTACGATGCTGCGAACTGTTGAGTTTTATTGTTGTTGAAAACGGGTTAAGGACATGCGAAGGCAGCCTGGCACATTTATTTAGTATTCATCATATTTCTGATTTATTCAGTGGCAAATGGGCACGCGTATTTATGCTTATAATTACATCCAACCAGAGCCAGGGGGTTGCTGTTGTTTATTCATATGAAAACTGTTGTTCTTCGGGTTCGTTTATAGTTTACGCATTTCACGGTTGAATTTACACCTTTGGGATTAGATTAGTGCCCAAGGCGAGCCTCAAGGGTGAGTTGGAAATGTGATGCTGTTTTTCGGGAAATAAGAATAAATAATGGAGTTTAATAATTAGGAATTTGTGGTTTTTCAAATAACAATATATAATTTTTTCGTTTGCATTTTACATTTTAAATTATATAAATAAAAAATAAAAATGATTATATATTCTTCAGATGAATGGGATATTGGGAATTTAGAAATCATTTATATTGCTGTTTTTAAATGCTTTAAATTGTAGATGTATTTTATTTAATTAGGTTTATCATTATTTCTTTCAAGTGGAATTATTAAGTAAACATTTGAAAGCCTCTGTGTTATAAAATAATTCTTCTAAGAATACTATAATTTATAATAATTTCAATCACAACTATTATGAACTTTACTTCTTAGTTCTAATTATAAAAAATACATAGTACTTTTATTATTTAATATTACCTATTTTTCTTGGTTTCAACTAAAATAAATATATATCTTTATAAAGTCTAAATATTGTTTATTTATTATATTTATTAAAGCATTCGTTGCTTATAATACATATATTAAAAATATAATTTTGTTGACAAGCCAAAGGCTACGACTTTCATGTTATATTGAAACATACTTATTTTATGTTTGATGGAGCTTTTAGATTATTTTTAAATCAGATACTTTAATGAACCATTATCATAAACATATTTTCCCTTCAAATATATATTACTCCCCCATAAAACATCTAATATATTCTAAAAGCTCATAGTCCATTTTAAAAAATGGCTTCTTTTACTTCGAAAAAGTATATCCACTTTTTTCCCTGAAATATCCCTTATAGATAAGCCATTCTGCCACCAAGCATTAACACATTATAAACTTCCACTTTCCTCGTTTTCAATGCGTATGTTGATTTTTATGTTATTTCATAACCCAAAATGATAAACATCAAAAGCGACTTTTCGACTGTACCATAAAAATTGATAGAAACATACGCACAGGCACACTCCATATGTGTTTTCTTCTTCTTTTTTTTGCAGATTACGTTTTTTTTTTTTGCGCTAAAATTTTTCAATAATTCCACAAATTCAGGACAGACATCGAACGAGGGGGTGGCTCTCTTATTTTTTTTCGAGGGGCGCTTGTGTTAAGCGCTACCTTTTGACGCACTTAATCTGCCAATAAAAGTAAATCAAAAGGCAGCGAAAATCCGGAACCACCAACCCCCCAACAACCAAAAAAAAAAAAGCGGCAGTTCAAGAGGCATTTCCTGTTTTAAATTGAGGTATGCCATGGGATATTGCCGATATGGATATGGGATATGGCAGAAATTCCTTGCCTATTTTTCTTCTTGCTTTCTCTATCCATCTCTCCAATAAATTGCCGTTGTTTCAGATTGGGGAGGGGAGAAGAGGGAGAGTTTCTGTGTTGAAAAGTGTAATTTTAAAAAGTCATAATCGCAGATAAGTGCGGTCTCAAATTGCCGGAGCTCTGCAGACCCGAGTAAAAATGCCTGACAGAAGGCTATTCATTACAACGACCAACGACGACCGGGGGTTTGGGGGAGGACAGAATGGCCATATACATATCACATGTCCATCTTTGTGGGTGTGTATTTTGCACAACTTTTGCCCATAATCCCAACAAAAGGAATGGAAAAATTGCAGAGGCACAAAAAAAAAAGCATCGAACGATTTACCAATTTTCATTTCAAGTCCATTGTGCGCCCCCAACCCCCTTGGCACCATGATATATGTAGGTATTAAAAGTTATTGAAAAAATTGCTGACAAAAGAAGTATAAATATTTACGCAAAATACTATTTGAAAGTCAAGAGGCAGGCACAGGATCGAAAATCGAGGTATCGGTTTCCGGGGGGCCTCTCGAAAGCGGATTTCAAGCATTGTGAAGAGCCGTCGACTGGCAAATGCAAATGATTCGGCCCTTTGATGTCCTATCCATAACGAATTTCTCACAGCACAAAAAAACACAGACTCTTAAGTTTGGACTTGAGATTTTCTCGGTTTCGAAAGGGGTTTGGGGCGGCTGCTTCTGTGGCAAGTTTTAATTACAATGAGTTGGCAGCTTAGGAAGTGGTTTTGTTTTGACTTGAGGCCAATAAAGGTATGTTTGGGTTAAAGGAAGATATTTAATTGTATTTTTTAAATATTTTCAATTGATGTGGATAAGGTTTTAATAATTATTTATTACGTTTAAGTTTTTGAGTCATCTGAAATAATTTTTAATAATTTAATTGGTGACAAAAGCAAAGAAATATTTACCTTCGAAATGAAGATTCCTGGGTTGATTTTGTATTGTTTTTTATTTCCTCGAAGGGTATTATAATTTTAGTTTGAAGTCTGAAACGCTGTGACCAATTAAGATATTAAAAAAAATCTAGCTTATTAAATAATTTATAATTTTTCCTTACTATATTACAACTATTATTCTATTCCTTAAAAAATGTAAATCAGAAAGTTGTATAGTACAAGTATAAATAGTCACATTTTCCTTCCCTTCCTTTAGAGGTTTGCTTGTACAATTAATATATAATTTTCATGCATATCCCTTACTGCCTTACCTCCCTCCATCCCACATACAAAAAAGCAGAAATTTAATTAAAAACTCCCACGCAATTGGAAATCCCACAAAAACTTGAGACGGCAAAAACAAAAGTTCTCCCTTGAGCTTCTGGCAGCAACACCATCCAATAGATATAAATAAAAACCGAAAATGCAATAAATTTCATGTGAAATATAATTGCTTAATGGCAATGGCACAATGCCTGGCATAATTGCCACATTTTGCACCTTGGGAGCGCAGAGCACAGAACCGAGAGAGTCTTATAAATAAAAATTAATTTTATTCAGCCCGAAAACAACAATAACAAGACAATTACACACCGAAGACACACACTCTCGAAATGAGGCACACTCCTCCCCCAGGAAAGCACCTTTGCCACCAAGGACTAACAAGGACACCGCACCGACAAATTGTCGGACGACGTTTGTCGAGTAGAAAATTGAAATTAAAAAGAAAATGCACAATGGCAAAAAATGTCTAAAATGTTAACAACTTTTCCGGCGCTGCTGGTGGTGGTGGTGGAAACTGTGGGAAATTGTCGCGTCTTGGGCGATAAATCAGGCAGGTGTCGTCGGCGGTTGGGTGTTAAGCATCTTGGCAGGCTTTTTCTCCTCGCTTTTTTGCCATTTCGCTGGTTGTGTGAGTGCTGTGGTCGCATTAAAAATGCAGCAAAGTTGCCGGAAAAAGCTACATAAACCACCCGAGAACGCTGGCTCCTTTGACACCCCTCCACCCATATTTCATGCCCAAAGGAGGCGCAAGTAATTAAATTCAAGGAAAACTAACAGCGGAGACCGCACAGTAAAAATGCCATAATTATACGCGACTGCATGTCGTGTGGGCTTAGCGTACCGCCATCGCCACCGCCCAAACCACCCACAGACACAGCCTTAACCTCTCACCCCCCATTTGAGACACATCCTCCCATCCTCCCACCCTTTTAACCCCCCAAAAAAAACAGGCGAGACAACCTGCGGGGCGCACATACGCCGAGCGTCATAACCTTTTACTGCCTTCTGTCTTGGCCTTCGTCGACATCTTCATCTTCGTCTCGGTTTCGTCGGTGGCTCCTTTGACCTCGACGCAGCTTTGCTATCCTGTAAAAAATTATTTGTAAAAAGTTATGACTGACTGGAGGGTCTTGGGAATTAATATTGAGATTTTTAAGGTGTCTGAGAATTTTAATTGAAGCCGTAATTCTAATGGTTTTTCTGTAGATAGATTGTAGATAAATTGTAAATTTATATTTAAATATTTGCCACTGTTAAACTATAAAAAAGGGTATCTAAAATAATATTACAAATATATAAATTATGATTTGACTTATGAATTTTTAATGATTTGTATTATGATGATTAAAATTTGGAATTAATTAATATTTGCAACTTTTAATATATAAAAAAATGTATCTTTAATATTACAAAGTTGTATTTTATGACTATTCTTATGATTATCTTATAATTTATATTATCATATAGTATTTATAGTATTATACTTTTTTATATAGTACTCGTTGCATTTCTTATGGTTGGAGTTCTCAAAAAAATATCAAACATTTTCAGTATCTTTTCTAAAGAAGCCTGAAGATCTTTGCCATAGTCAAAGTGCATGTGGCTACCGAGGCCAGGAGAGCAATTTTATGATCCATGAAGAAAAGCCTTACGGAGCTCTAGTACCCAAAAATTTAAATTAAAATTAATAATCCCTTCAAAAGCTTAGGAAAAATGTTTAGTTGCTCATATAACTTTATTTGAAGCAACTAAAATTTAAATATACATACATATTTTTTTTGTATTTCACTACTTTGGAGTTATTATTATTTATTATATTTAGATAATATTTTATACAGTATCAAAGCCTTTGTAATGTCTTGGTTTTCATTCTGGCTATATTGTAACCACATTTTTGCAACGCTTTTCATGTCTGTCTATGCCGCTTCGCTCCCCTTCAGTTCCGTGGGGTGGCTGATGCCGCTGCTTTCGCGTCTTAATCCTTTTTCCATTATTATTTTCATAATTCTTATTTACATGACGCCAAAACGTCTTCGTCTCAGTCTTGGGTTTTTCCTTTGCCTTGCCGAGATTTCTCGTTTGTTATTGTTGTGGGCGGGGTGGTGGTGTTTTCCCCCATAATTTCCCAAGTCCTTGCCGCTTTCGCTTGCCTCTTTTTTTCGTTCTTTTTAATGTTTGGCGAAAAATTATTTTCTTATAACTGAATTATTCACCGATTACATGCCTCTGTCTCTGTCTCGGTCGCTTCACCCCTTTTCGCCTTGGCTGTCGCTTTCGCTTTGCCAACCCCTCATCGTGCTTTTCAAATTTATTACTCATACGCCCCGCCCAACGGGGCCGCAGCTCTTCGGTTTTCCACTTTTCCGGACAGACCCAGTTCAGAATGATTCGCCTGTTTGGTTATACAGGGTGGGGGTATATATATATATATATAAAGGATGTGAGTCTATATGTATTAGCGGGGGTGCGCATGTGAGAACTGCATAATTATGAGCGCAAAACGGATTTAATTTTTAATTAAAGCGCATTTGAGCCCCGTCCTGGCCCACGTACTTTGTAGCTTTTGGAATTGCTTTTCGTTATTTTTTTTGTGTTTTCATTGTGTTTTGTGTTTGGGTTTTTACTTTGTCTGGATTTTTTATTTGAAATTAATGGATGCGGTTTTTGTTTATAAAGTTTGATATTTATTCTTCATTTTCTACCCCAATGTCTCTCATTAAAAAAATGTTTATTGCAGAAAATTAATTAAATAACAAGTATTAAATATGTTAAAAAGAATTAAAACTTATTTACACAATTTGTAAAAAAAAACAATATAACATATGGTCAAAATATAATTATAATATATATAACAAAACGTCATTAAACTTACAAATTAATTCAGTTATCAAAGACTTGTAGATGAATTGGAATTTTTTTAATTGATTTATTTTTTATATTTATATTTTATAGTTATTAATTCTCATTATACATTAAATCTATGTTTAAAATAGTCTAGTCTCTAGTATAAATATATGCAACTTTAACAAGGATTCCATCGATTTAAGATAAAATTTAAATTAAATTTAATATTAAAGTTAATTTGTATTTTGCTATAACAAGTAGGCATTAAAAATAACCTTTACTAGTTTCATTATTCTTAAAAAGCACCCCTAACCTTATTTTAAAATTCTCCTAATAATGAGTCACTTTCCTGCTCACCTTAAACTTAAATTCCTTGGGCACGGGAATCCCTCGATTGCTTTCCTTGGCGCTGGGCACTTGTACCTGCACCTACCTCCCATTTCGGCCACCGCCAACCGCTTTCCTCGTGCGCTCAATATTATGCTTTCATTTCTGTTTGCCAAGTGTTTGCATAAAGAGCGCGTTGACTGACCACGCACCCATCCCCATCCCCACACCATCCTCATCCTCGCCAGCTACGGAGCACGGCCTCCCTTGGGTGCCACCACCATCACTACCGACCAAGTAACGGGCATCGATAATGTGTCGCATGTTTAACCGGAGGTTGGTCCTCCCTACTAAGGATTTTGCACAAGGAAAAATGTGTGAAATAATTAGATTGAAATGGGAAAATTATAACCTTATTGAATATAAAAAATAATACTGGAAATAGCAGAGAAAAAATAATAAAACGCACATTAAACATTTTTAAGTAGTTGGTAAGTATGTATTAATTTTATTTGAATTTATTGTCAATAAAATAGCATTATACAAATATTTTTTTATTTGAAAACAGGTCTTTGTTAATAATGAAACTATTTTTTCTTATGAAGGTCGAAGTCCATTAAATATACTTAAGGAAAAAAAACGTTATTAAATATAATATATATTTATAATCAGAAAATATTTTAAAGTCTTTTAATAATCATATCTTTAATATTCCATTCTTTATAATTTTATTAAAATCGAAGCGCAAGTAAATATACTAATAGGGAACACATATATTTGGTTTAAATAATTAAATCTATAATTTATACTCAGAAAATAATTTTTTACATGCTAGTAACTAATTGTATTAATTGATTCGCTGATTAATTTAATAATCTTATTATTTTTATTCCTATTAAAGGGGAAGTGAAATTATATTAATTAGCACGTATTTTTAGATTGAGTAATTCAAGTTAAGTAATTCAAAAGATAATTAATAATCAGAAAATATGTTTAAAATTCGTTTAGTCTTTCTTCTAATTAAATTATATTTTGATTTACCTAAACCATTTTAATCATATTTTTCTCAGTCTACTCCTGCTCCAGTTCCTGATTTTGCGCTGGCTCCTGCTCCTGCTCCTGTTCCTGTGCCCGTTCCACTGGCCAGCGCCCGTTCCCGTTGATGATGACACTCATAACAATTGCGCGACGGCATTTTACCTGAACAAACTTTGATACATGCACGGGGTGGTGGTGCTGGTGGTGCTGGGGGTGGTGCAGGCAGTGGCAGGAATGTGGGGCCAGGGGTGGCGAGGACCTCCAGCTGAAGGCAATGACCAAAGCCAAACCAAACGTAAACGCAAATGAAAGCAAAATGCAGCCATGTCAGCAGCAGCAGCAGCAGCAACAACGTCCACGATGATAGCGGTGCAGTGGCTGCTAACAAAACACGTGCGTGGGTTGCAATATCAGCAGTGGCGGGGGGAGGGGGCACAGGTGGGTGGCGCAGTTCATACGGTGGCCACCTTGGCCATTTGGCAGTTGGCACTCGAATGCAATTTCAGTAATTAAAATAAACAACAGGCGACGACGGCAGGGCAGTGCACCTCCTGTGACGGGCCTTCGGTCTGCCCCGATGACAACATCATCATCAACATATCATTATATCAGACAATCCTGGCAACCATTTGGGCCAATTGCATTGTCAAAATAAACAGGAAGCGTTTTAATGCACTCGGTTATTGGTAAAGGTGAATATGGGATACTCTTCTTACGGGAATTTGTATTTTTGTAATTCTTATTTAATCATGAGAGTTATTATTAAGTATTTTTCTTGTTCATTTTATTTTCTGTGTATACATAAATCTTCTACCATATATTTTCAGATTTATTAAAACACAAGTTGATGTCTTATATAGTTTTGCATAATAAATTTTCCCAGCTGAAACCCACAGTATCCTATGGCTTTTCTGGCCAAAAGGCAAGCACGGGAATTGACTTAATTAAATGCAATTTTCAGTGCGTTTTCTGGCCATTTGAGTGCGCAATTTACTGTCCACCCCATGGAGTGAAAATAATCGTGTGTGCGGTGTGTGTGGTGTGTGGTTGGGGCTGTGGCATTGTCACTCTCTAGGTTTTTATGTTTGTTTAATTGTCGGAGTTGCGATTCGCTTTATGCTTATTTATGATTTAATTAAATGCAATGCAGGCCGCAAAATGAGGCATGTAAGTCCTGGTTTGGGGGTCCGGAAAGCTTAAATATCGGAGGGTTCGAGGCAGCTATTTAAGGGTGGCATCCATCGATGGTCCTGGCTGGAGTGTTTATTTTGGTTTCGAGACGTTCTTTGTGGCCAGAAAATGACCAGAGAAGCTCATTTAATTAAGTTTCCCGTTAATAATGAGGAAATTCACAGGCCCTGACAAAGGAAGGCATGGTGCTTTTATGAAATATATAATATATATTTTTATATATTTTTTCAGCAATTTATCATAAACCCTTCAGCTGAAAAAAAAGAGGAAAAACAATCCAACCATCAATCAAATTATTAAGCTACAGAGTTTTTTTCGTAGCCTTTTTTTCTCTTTCATTAAATTCTCAGTAACATTTGGTCAAAAGTGTTTCCCTCAAAACAAAACAAAAAAAGGAATTATTGATTAAAACTTCTACCTTAAAAAAAACGCTCCTTTTTTACTAAGCTTGGACCACATCCCCTACTAAACGTAATCCCTTACCCCAGCTTTTAACCCACCTTTGGCGTTGTTTTCGGCTTTTGAATAATTGAATTCTTCTGCTTGGCCAAACACAAAACTCAAATGCACAACCGATTGAGTTGATCAATCAATTTGAGGGCTCTAAAGGGAAGCCTGACCGGATATGAGAAATGAGATAGATATGGAGACTAGAACGTATAGAATTTGCACATGGAATGAATTAACTTGGTTAGGTAACATTTAAATTTAAATAAATGATTTGGTTAAAGCAATTATTTGTTTGGGTATATATTAAGAAAAGTGATGTGTTAATGAAATAAATAAAAACATTTCCAAACGAGTTAAGATGAAGGTAACAAAAGTACCTTTAACTCCATAAGTGTCTGATTTCAAAATCTTTTAATTTCAAGTTCCAAAAGAAATTTAAAATTTGTTGTATATAAGTAAGTTAAAATATTTTAGACAAATAAAATCGCGGTTAGAAAAAATTTTGATTTAAGACCCTCAATTACATTAAGAAAAAATTATTACCACTGATTTGAGATAATTATGGAAGACTGCGTTGTAAATGCTCCGCTTAACTGCACTAATTTTTGCTTTATTGCACAATTTTAGGTACATTCCGGTGCTATCCAGCACAATGCGAGGCTAAACATTTCTTAATTATTTCTTCAGGTTCAGATAAATTTTAGAATGGAAGAAACTAGATTTATTTTAGAACAAGTTTATCTGCTGAGTATTTTCTTCAGTCAGATAACTTTCTGGGAGTTTAACAGAAAGAAACCAGAAACCATTTTAAAATGTTTTTCTTAGAAATAAAATATACAGTAAACCAGAGTATTAAAACATTTATTTATAATTACTTGAATTACATTTAGTATTATTCATTTGTATTAAATTACAATTACGATTTTGTGATAAGTCTTAAGGTAAGGCTTGAAATAATCCGCCTGAAATCCTTTTATTTTTAATGTTCCATGTGAAATCGGCCATGTAATAAGCTGTAGACGGTTACACCTTGTGCTCAGCTTCAACCCACCATAATAATTTTCCAGGACTTTTCCTGTCTCAGTTGTGCTTTTGGCACTTCATTCATTTGTGAATGTGACAAGTGCCGACAGGGAATGAGAATTGTTGCTGACGCCGCTCAACTTTATGTTGATTACCTTTTTTGATTATGTCTGAGTGTGTGTGTGCGAGTCCTTGGCACACGGCGGAAAGCCAGGATAAAACAATAAACATAAACCAAAACGAAGGAGCGGCAACGGCGAGGGCAACAGCGGCGGGCATGAAATATGATTGAAGTCGAAATGAAAGATCCGGAGCAGCCAGCCACTTGAGAGGTGGCCCATGTGTAGAGCGGCAATCCGGAGCCACTCTGGGGACATGAGTTGAAAAGGTGCAGCAGCTGGCAAAAGGGACATAATCACTTTTCCCGGCAACGGCCAAATTAAATCCAAGGAATATGCACAAACACACTCACCAAGGAGCCCCCCCAAAAACATTCTAATTGCAATAAAAAGCAACATTAACTGGAAGCTGCTCGTGTCCCGGTGGCACTCAAAAACTGTCTCCTGCTTTGTAATAATCATCGAATAAATTATGCAAAAATCATTTCCATTGTTGTAAGTGGCTTTTTCCCGGTTGACAACGTTGACAACGCTCTCATCTGTTTTCACTGGCGGGCTGATTACTTCTCTGTATCGCATTACATTTGCTTTGCCCCAAAATTGGCAATACTTGAATATTTAATAGGTAGTTCTGCAGAGTGGCTTTCATCAACTCATTTCGAGGTTTTTACTGCTGGATGGTGGTTACTTGGAACTTGGAATGTTGATAATTATAAATAGGAAAGGGTATTGGTGTGGGGTCCTTTAAATAATTAATAGAGCCCTGGAAATTGAGGAAAATGTGATTAGAGTTACAGCTTAAAATGGGCTTCTAGTAAATATATTTGTGTTTTTATGTTCTTTCTAGAAAAATAGTTTTTTTTAAAGTCTAAAAATTGCATGGAATTACTTAACTGATCATTTAATTATATCTTTCATAAATCTTTTTCAACATTTAAAAGACCGAAATATATAAAAACAAATATTTTATCATGTCATTGTGCTTTGTGCTCATAATAAATTTTAAAATATTAAAATATCGTTGCTCTAACGATATTTACCTTTATTTTAACCGAGAGTCGATATATAAATTAATGCTTTACTTTAAAAAATATATTAACAATATATAAATAATATATAATATAAAATAAAATAATAAATAAATAATTTATTATTTCTGATATTTTGGAACCATTTTCGAGGCAAAGTTATATAAATAAAATACCATATTTTAAATATTTTTCAATAATAACGATATTTTTTCGTAGGAATAGAAATTTTTCGATATATAAAAATTCTAAATATACAAATTAACCATATTTTCGATATGATATTGAGAAATTGGTTAGTAAGGAATTAATAGGTAAGTATTCACAATTTTTGGTCTTCAACTTCCTCCAAGAGGATAAAAACAAGTGCAACTCCTTTTCCCATAAACTCGAACTAAATCTGAAGCCATAATATCTGTCAAGTGACATCCTAACAATCTCAAGAATTTATCGACTACTCGTAAATCCAATTGCAGATTGGCCAATGTAAAAATTATCTCGTTACGTGCAAAAGGGGGGAAAAACCCGGAATACCTTTTGTGAACCGAGCAGAGCTGAGCGAGGGGACGAGACATTAGCCGGGCATTTTATTTTCCACTTTGCTTGTATTTATTTAAATTTGAGCCCGCCCATATATATGGCAAGGAGAGGAGAGATCCAGAGATCCAGCCAGGACGAGCATGGACCTTGGGCTTATCGCTCGCAAAGCTTATTTGCACAGGCGATTGCCGAAAACCAATCGGCGTAAAATTGAAACCAGCAACGGGGATAGCCTAGTTCTCCTTTGTAATATATATATATTTTTTTTGGTTTTTATTTTTGTGGGGTGTGCCGGGGCATAAAAATGAAAAACAAATAAAGAGGCATCAGGAGCGGCAGGCAAATGGGTGAGTCGCCAGGAGTTAGTGGATAGGAAAAGTTCCAAAATTAAACATGCCCGATGAGCATCGATTGATTGACGCGCGATTTGACACGTGGAAAATGCATAAAATATGAAAATGCGAAAAGCCACTTGAACACTCACACAAACACACACACACCACAGCTGTAATTGTTGCAGCAACCCTCGGCAGCAGGTCCTTTGACTTCTCAAATTTCGTATGCAAATCGTCGAACGGACCAAACCGCGTTGTTAAGCGTGAAATTTGTTTTTCATTTTCATTTATATTTTTTTTTTCTGTTCGTTCGTTCAGCGGTTGACAGACACTCAAATCGAATTTTTGTCGCGCTCCGCGGCAAGTCATAAGAAAATATTTGAATAAAAGAAAGCGAGTCCAACCCTCATCCCCCATTTATCCTGCCGAGGGGGTGTGCGTCCTGCCCATCTTTGACTTGACGCGACACTCTCTTTTTTTCGGCACATTATGCAAAATAAACATGCAAATAAGATTTGCAGTTAATAAAATTGGCGTACAACCTTATATTCGTGTTGTATTTATCCCCTGGCCTCCGCGGCAAGATAAGTCCCTGGGACAACCCTCGAAAACAAAAAAAAGCAGCGACTTGTCCATATGCCACATTGGGGAACAATTAGGTGAGATTTTAATTTTATTGCTAAACGATTTTCAGACACGCTTGTGGCAGGATTTGTGACAAATCTTTAAGCTTTAAGAAGTTTACTACATTTTTAAATTTTCGGTTGGGTAAATAGTTTTTTAAAAATTTCTCAAAGAGGGTTGGAAATTTAAGTAAAACCTTCATTATAAACATAAGGTTTAAATTATAGATAGTACAACTATTAAAGTATAATTTCCTACACATTTATTTAACATTTCTTTCAGAGATTTACATTCATCGATTTCCTAAATTCATAAACTTTAAAGAAATCAAACAAAATATTGCCAATCACAGCCCAGAATTGAGTGTTTTATTAGCCATTACCAAGAAATCTGAAGAGCTCTGTCTATGTGTAGATTTTATTTCGTTTTCGTTGCTTCCGGTTTTGGGGAACAATTTTGCCTACGATGCCTTGGAGTGGCTTGGAAATGGCATGAAATTCATACGCCGTGCATAAGTAGCGTTAAATTGTGAGATTGTATTACATTTTCCCCCATAAACAGTCTGGATTAAGATTTCTTTTCGAATTTTTGGGGAGGCCGAAAACAGCAGGGGATCAGACTGACGTCAACAAATGAATTTTTGGAGCTGGTTTCGAGGGGAGATTTTGGGTTGCAAGGTGAACAAAAATTGTGGGGGATAGTATAAGGAGTTTGTATATAAAAAGCTAGCTGATTTAGTCGGAATATCAAAAATATTTTAAAGAAAAATAATAAATATACATAAATATCTTAAAATATTATTTATACAAATTTTGAAAGTGAAGTCAACTTTAATTTTAAGAAATACAAGCAGTCAAAAATGGATTCCAATAACCATTACAATAAATTGACTTGACCACTTGCCGTATTTGTCCAAATTTATTGATAGGCTCATACATCAAACGCCAAGCTTCTCGGGGGAATTCCCTTATTCCATTTGCCGGAGATACAAGTTTCAGTCACCCTGTTTCATTTCACGGACAGAATGCTGAAAACTTTGATTGATGCATCGTCGATAGCGATGGCGAAAAATGGAAATTAATCAAAAATGCAAACTGTCTTGCGACAGCCACATGCCGCACAAGTTGTTCGACTTTATCGCCGCCGCCTTCCCCCTTGCCTGCTAATAAATTTTTATTTAAAGTTCATAAAACAAACCGTGCAGGATAATAAATTATGAGGGGCAACAGCGGGGCATCCTCCCCGCACAACAGCTGCGTCCATGAAATCAACATAAAAAGTCATTTGTATATAATTTTTTTCTTGGCTTTTGTGATTTTTTGTATTTGGGAGATTTTTCCAAAAACAAATTTTACACAGTTGCTGCGGCTTCACGCTTATTTCGAATGCTCCACGGAAAAGGAAAAGTATGCAAAGTAAGTGGCACTGGAGGCTGGAGTTTTTCCCCTGGAAAATGTTACATTTTGCCCCTTCTCTTTCTTGTTTTTCCCTGTCGTAATTCGCATTCATTTATCTAAGCAGCCGTGTCTTCTTTTTGAGCTTTCTTTTTCTTTTGTTGTTCCCTCACTTTTGCTTACTTTTTTACGTGACTTTCCTTGGGAGAAAAGAAGAATAGAAATATTGGTATAAAGGGGATGGAGAGGAGTATAGCAGCAATGCCATAAAGTATTGTTGTGCTTATTAAAAAACATAATTTCAGCATTTTGTTTGTCATTTATTATGATTATTTGCGGTAATGGAAGATCCTGAAATGATGGCTTCTTTGGGGTACAAAAATTCAAAAGGATGTTGTTTTGGAACTGCATCTATAAGTATTTTATTTAAGTATTATTTTAGTCTTATTTCATGTATGCTTTTATTAATATATAATTGTTATATTTTATATTTAAAACCATATATGTAAGACTGTTGAAACTATAATTTTTACTGGGAAAACATGCGGTCATCTCTCTAATTCCAAGCCCCAGAACTATTTCTAAAATCATAATAAAACTCGGAATAATAATACCCTGACATTTCAATATAACTATATGTTTTTTATTGGCTTTAAGTTTTAACAAATAAATCAGAAGGACTGATTTAAGCTCTTCGACTTGTTCTAATTCATTAAAATAAATAACAGAGAATTAAAGAATCGCTTCTTAAAGATTTTAATTCACTCCAAACCATTTAAATATATATTTTACAAATCAACTTCCCCATTTATCCCCCAAAGACACTCACTCAAAAAAACAACCTAATGAAAACAATTCAAATCCCCCGTGATATGCGCAAAATAAAACCAAAGCGAAGTCACTCGATGAGGGATTAAGTTGGTAGCCTCCAATCAGCAACCCTAGACTTGGGTTTATATATATATCCGTCCTGCCCTGCAAACCCTTTTGTTCCTGCTGCCGCGACATGATAAATGACCGGTGTTATTCAAATTAATTGATCAAATCCGAATGTCAGACTCTGGAAATCTGCGAGAAATTGCCAAATTACGGCATCAAATGAATTAAGTGGCGACTGCCACTCGCATGACACATGGCCCGGCGGAGAGCGGATGCGGATACGGATGTGGCTGTGCCTGGGCAGGGGTGCTGGTGGAAAATTTGCATGTGTCATGCAAGTGTCCAACACCCAGCGGGCACCAAACACCGCCAGGAAATTCGGGACGCAGCCAGCCAGCCTGCTCTACGGGTATATGTGTGTCAAACGGTATAGCTTCCGGTTGAATGATTGGACAAATGAATGGCTTACAAACGGACGCATGTCGGAGCGGACGCAGGATAACCACTGGCCACATCCGCATCGAGGGGGAGGAGAGAGAGGTAGAGGTGGCATTGGAGCGGGCACCAGGATCAGGAGGAGTAACCAAAGTCCCTGCGGGCTTCTGGTCAAATGTTTGCGGTTACTACGGGGGGCCGAGTACGGGCCCAGCAATGAGTCACTCAAAGAAATATATTTATTTTAAATATAAAATCGATTCTAAGAGTGAAAAATAGTATGTAAATGTATAAGAAACATGTGGTTTTTTCTTTAAAAATTGGTATTAAGTAATGTTTTATTCGAATAAACATTAAAGCCTAGGTTTCTCTATGGAATAAGAGATGTTTGGGGCTGCTAATAATAAAGGAATCTAACGACTCATAAATATATTAAAGATATTTCTTATATTTTAAACCCTTAAACCTATAACTCTCATCTTTCCCCTAAGTGTAGTCCCTGCTAAACCTAACAATTGCCCGTTAGCCATATTTTTCGAAGCAAAAATTGTGCTCAAATTGAAATCGGAATTGCAAATTAACAGCCAGAGCATCAGGCAACGATTTATTGCCTGCCACATCGCCCTGAATCTTTGGTAAAACGATAGAATCAGTCAGTCATTTGAGTTGGATTAATTGCTCTGACTTTCTGGGCAAAGCCAGGCGGCGGCAGAGCAAACTGATTAATTTTGTCGAGATTTTACAATTTGAGAGGCGTTCTACGTTCTCCGAGTGCCTTTCGAATGATTGCAGAAAGCAATTAAATGCTTAAATTGAGTGCAAAGCAAACTGATTGGTTTTTCCCAAGACCTACGAACATTTTCCGCCCCCTTCCAGTGCAATTGTAGCTGCACTAACATTTTCCCACACACTCGTGCCACTCCACTGGGAAAGTGACAAAGCCACTTAACACCTACTCATGTCACCCACACAATCCGCTTAGTTTAAATACCCAAAAGGCTAAACAAAAAGAAAAAAAAACCCACCCACCCACACAAGGGGAGAGTGGATCCGGTAGGGGGAAGGGGGTGCTTTGGTGATTTTTCGGTGACTTTCTGCAAAATTTAACAAAAACAACAAGAGGGCTTCGTCTCCCAGCTTCTTTTTACACACTAAACGCCCCTTTTTATGCGACGATTTTCCTCAGCTTTTTTGTGTGGTGGCTCAGCCGAAAAAGGGTCTTTTGCGGTAGCAACCACCGAAAAACTACAAACGAAAAGGGCGACCCCTGCAAGAGGCAGAAGCTGAGGGGTAAAGTTTCCACTTTTCTGCCAAAATAAACCCTCATCGCCGACTCGCTGCCGGTTGAGCAACAAGTGTACACTCGGAAAGGAAAATACCATTTCAATTGCAAAACGGCAGCTCAACAGTGGCAAGAGCAAAGGGGAAAATTGGAAAAAGGAGTGAAATGTGGAGGAGAAGAAACAAAGCTACTTGTGGTAGAACTAAGTACGGGCTTGGAAGGTGTGAGAAAATTGTGGAAAAGGGTTTCTAGGAAAAGAGTAACTAAGGGATTCTCTGTAATACCAAACAGGAAAATGTTCTTTTGTTAAGCAACCACAGAAATCATATTAATTCAGTTTTTTCTTGACAACATTTGATATATTTATTTCTTTGTTCAGTATTTTATATAATTTATATATAATTTTGTCTATAATTATAATGAACTTTATAGAGAAATTCATGTATTTCCACTGACAAAGGCTTAAGAATAAATGGTCAATATTTTGAAGGTTAAATCTAATATTTTATTTATATAAACTAGATGTATCTTACATAATTCCTCTATAATTTTAATCCAATTTAAGATACTACCAAACAAACACACTTAAGGCATTCAAATTTTAATAAATAATATTAAGCACTTACCTCCTTCAATAGTGAATATGCCTCATAAATTTGTAAGGTAATCATGAGAGAACCAATGAAAAAAACCTCAAGCATAAAGGGAAACCCAACAAGCGGATAATAGAAAATCCACAATGCGTCCCACTGAGCCGGAAGTGTTTTGTGAAGTGGCTTTGACTTATGGCTAAGACATTTCCTCGAGGGTTTCCGTTTCACCAAATGGACATCCGAAGATGTCAACGCAATTGGTCAGGCTAAGCTCTTTTTATGCTTATGCTGAAGCACTGAAAAAATCCTATAATGTATATTAAAGATAGGTTAATCTTTAGCATATCTTTTACTATGCTATGTAAAGCTTATAAAATATATTTATAAATATTTATTAAATACCTTAATTGATACAATTAAAACATCTTAAAATTAATAGATTATTTCCTAACTAATTCATGTAGCTTTGTAAGAAATAAGACTTTCCATTAGACCATCAAAATTTTGTTCCTGTGCAACATGGGGGGCCTGGCACCGAGCTGACCTTTTCCGCCCAGTTGTCTGGCTTTTCCATTGAAACTGTTTACCTTGGCATCAATTTCAATTTGCATGCAGGGGGGCACAGAAACAGGGGGAAAAAAAAGAATGAAATTCAAATTTAAAAGTGTTTATGGCAGCGAAATGTAAATTTGTATTTGCTTAAGTGCGCCACGCCGCTAAATAGCCAAGCGAACGAGCGCGGGTGTGTGTGTGTGCAAAAACCAAAGGCGAAAAAACCAAAAAAACCTTTTTTGAAAGGCGATCAACCCTTGAAAATAATATATAAAACCCCTGGGTACAACGTGCCTCATGTGTGTCGTAGCGTCCACTTCAGTGTCAAGTGCATATCGCTTGCTTGCCAGCCTCCTTCAATATCCCACCCTACTTTCCACCCCCCATCTCCCCTTTGAAGGCAACTCGTTTTCCGCCTGTGTCACCCAACTGCACAATGCCCACTTCGAATGTTACAATATGCAAATAAATTTGCCATTAAATAACAAAACTGTTATGGCCTGCATTTGTTTTCCTGTGCCACACACACATCTGCATATATTTTTTGGGAAACAATGGGTAACATTTTGCCATTTGCCTATTTTCATTTGGCAATTTTCTTTATTTTTCGGTAGGGCGGGCTCCATATCAATAAAAACAATTTGTGACTGCAACGTTTTGCATTGAGTGCTAACGGCCCTTTGATTGTTGTTGCAACTGCTGTTGCACTTCATAAAATCATGCACATATTTTTTCGTGTGGTGTTCTGGTAAAGAGTTTTGATGGGAGTTTTTGCTGTGCTTTGTTTTTATTATTTATTTCGAATGAGATAGTTTTTAAATATATACTTTTTTAAAGATATTTGAATTTTATTTAATGTAAAATAATAAATGAATTCAAAATAATTGAAAAATGTAAAATCTGTAAAAGATCCTTAGAGAGTATGTAAGCCATAATAATAATTTTTATATGGATTGATATCCTTCTAAACCCCTCAATTTTTAGTTATTATGATTATTCATTATTTTTTCTATTATTCTTCTTGTTTTTATAAATAAAATATACAGAATCATCATTTGTAGGAAATGATTTCCGGAACATCCTTCGCCCTCCTCAGGAAGTCACGTTTTTGTGGTATTTTAATATCCTGCTGCATACTTGCAGGCGCAGTGCAACAAACGAAAAGCGGCGAGCCGGACAGAGCTCTGCAAAGCCATCATCGTCGTCGTTTGCAGCTGTCGTTGGCATTGCCGCTGACAAAACATTTTGGCCGCATTTAATTAATTGTTCAATAAAATTAATAAACATTTGTGTGTGGGGCCCACCGAGCGGGACATTCTGCTGTGGCTCAATGAAATTCATGGCATTTTTTGTCCCTTCCCCTCGCCGACGACTGCAATGCCACTGCACGCACGGCCCTGAAGGCCAAAGGACGATATCAGGCTACCAGCTCAGGGCCCGTGTATCCTGCTCGACACTGCAATCTGTGCAATGTTTGTGCATGCCTCAGACTCCCGACTCGAGAGGGACTGCAGCAGCGCCTGCAGAGCAGGAGATGTGAAAAAGTCGTTTCGGCGTAAAAACATTTTGTAAATTGCTTCATAAATATCAATTTGTAAAATAATAATTGTTTGTGCCTGCCCTGCGGAGCCTAGGGACTGGGCACACAGTGATTGTGTCTGGTTTTTGGGTTGGGATTTTAGCTGGAATTTTTGGTGTAAAGATTCCTTTTGTGGGCACTAAATGCAAAAGGAGTGCAATGAGTGCAGTTTATGTTCTGACTCTTGGTTAGTTTTAGAAGAAAAGTATGCTGTATATAAACTGTTTTTAGATTTGAGATAAAAGATAATAATATACTTACCTATGTAAAATTTTTTTTTTAAATGATTCAATAAGATTTAACAGAACTTCTAAGGTAAAGTAAGTAAACGTTTAGCCAGGAGACACCTCTCACTCGTAGCCACAAAACCAATTCCAGTCAAATATCCACCTGACGGCGAATACCTTTTTTTATGTTTGGTCAACAATGTGAAATATCCTAGCCCTGATCCAGCCATCCGCAGAATACCTCTGAGTATCCTGCATGTCCGGGGCCTCATCAACTGGCCAAGTGCCTCGTAAAAGTTTCGCTGGTTATGAATGTGCCCTGCGAAGAGAGCTTGCCGTGGATGTCTGATTAAAGTTGTAACTGTCATAACTAGTGGGGGGGTGCATGCGTCGGGGGGTGGGAAAATCCCCCCTAGTTGGAAAGTGGCGAAAATTTCCCTCGACGGGCGTCAAATGTCACACCCAGCAACAAAAACGCTGCCCGCGGCAACGGCCAACGAAAAGGCAACAAAAACAGCTCTCTCACGTCTGAAGTTTGCCGTATTTCAATTTCAATTTAAATTTACGAGTATGTTTCATTTCATTTAGCCAACTGTCTGAGCCCAGTGTCTGCTCTCTTTTCACGCCGAAAGTGTTGCTCAAAAGTGCATGAACAATTTGGTTTGTGAAATTTCATTTGGCTTTCACTTTCTATTTTTTTCCAGCTCGGGTTCAACTTGGGTTCTCAGGTTCAACTCATAATTTTCATTACATTTTACGCATTCGAAATGTGTGTGTGCTGCTGCTGTTGTTATCCTCCCCTCAGCGGGTCCAAAATTGAAAAGTTCAAATTGAATTTGAATTCAATTTGGCTGGCAGCCATCATCGCAAATGGACAGTAGTTGAGCTGGCAACAAAATACGAGAAATTGAGTTATGACTGCGTATGTAATGCACCTTAACAGCCGAAAAAAGGGAAGTTGGTATTTGGAAATTTTAAATGAAAACGCATTTCTCCAGGGACTCCACTTGATTAGCTCCGAAAAGAGAGCTAAGATGGAATAAATGTTATTTAAATGTTTGTGTTGTTATAAAAGTAAAGCTTTTGGTTTGGACTGAACCATTATATTTATTTTTGGGTTTCTTAAAAAGAAGATTTACATTAGTAAATTACACTAAAACTCACCTCAAATAGTAATATTAACCCTAGTAATATAAATATTTAACTAACTAATGAACTTTTTATCAAATCCCCTTAAAATATAATAGTTTTTCCAGACCTCAAATCAAAACCAGGAGAAACCATTTTCCATTCCCATTCCAATTACTAATGCAAACCCACATAAATTTCATTAAAAATGCATTTGGTTCTTTGGAGTATCTCCATTCCCAACCCCCCAACCCAAAAGTAAAATTAGAAAGCAACCCTCCCTCAATTACCTGGGCAGAGGTGAGGCCGAAAAGCCGGAAAAACCAAAACCACAACCACACCGAAACATCTGTGGCTCCATCAATTGCGAGTTCAGCTTGCAGCTTTTGGCTCTTATTGTGGCTTAATATTCATGGTAATTGTGGCCGAGCTCAGATGTTTTGGGCCAAAGTATCTGGAGCATCATCCCTCGAAAGCAAAGTGGCCTTTTTGGGCCTACATTTAAGTGTAACATTTCGGTTGCATTTCCTAAAAGTGACTGTAAATTCTAGCTAATGAACTGTTGGGGTGAGAGAAATTTCTCAAAGAAAAAAAATGGAAAACACCGCGGAAAAACCAAAAGAAGTGAAACGAATGGCAAAATGAGCCCACGAAAATCCTGGACAGGACAGAAATTAGTCTCGGTAACTGTCTTGAGTTACATTTTGATGACTTCTTCACTTTTCCTTTATATTTTTTTCCATTATGTCCACGAAAACAGCTTTTAAATGTTACGATTTCCCCCCCTGTTTTTATGACACTCTCAGGGCGCGAGGTCCGGCTTTTGCTTTCTGTTATTTCAAAAATATTTTGCATAAAAATGACATAACAATTTCAAACAGATTTTCTACGCATTTTCGGGATGAAAAGTTTTTGGTTGTGTACCATCGGGGGGGTTGGTTATTTTTCAGAAAATATTTCAGCAATACTTTGATATTAAAAACCGCTTAAAAGCAAATTACTCAAACTATAAACTAGAGAAAACCAAAAACTAAAACCAACAATGTTTCGGATTACACGTGAGGGCGGGGAAAGGGTTAACTGCAAGGGACAGGGTTTCGTTATGGGGCAGGTGCCCATCGTCCCCAACTATTAGAAAGCAAACAAAAGGCACTGGTTCCTGGCTCCTGAAAGAACCCCCATTTTGTACCCACAATTTTAAAGGACATTTTTCGGTTTGCAATTTGGACATTTTTCATACCAAAATATTTTGTGGTCGGGGTGTGTGTGCCTTGTAGTTTTTGTAAACTAAGAAATTTGATCGAAAAATGTGGCTGAAGAAGCAGGAGCAGGAGAGGTCATTCCTCCAGCTTTGTAATTATTTTTTGAGCCAGTGCAGACGGCAGCTTGATAAAAAGTAAATAGCATAAATCAAAGGACTCGTACATAAGATGACAAAATGGTTTTCTGAGTAGTTTACCAGCATTGAAATGGGCCAAAAACTGATTGGCTAAACCCTTTCCCAAAAAACCTTTAAAAGGTTTTCATCATCATACCCACAGAAAGTTTGCCGGAACGACTGCCAATTAACTGGCCTTCTTTTTCCCCCCTTTTTTCTCATAACCAAAACAAAAAATAACAAGAAAGGAAGCTAACTTCGGCATGCCGAAGTTTAAATACCCTTGCAGTAAGTAAGAAGAAGAAGAAAAATCTTTTGACTTTTTCGTTTTCTCGGGTACTGACATAAGGTAAATGTTGCGAAAGAAAAATGTTGCGAATGAGAAATGTTGCGAGCGAAAAATGTTGCGAACGAATTTAATGAATTTATAAATATATTTCAATGGCTGCTATATGATATAGTGGTCCGATTTGAATAAAATTAAAACCGAAATTCTGGAATAATACAACATGTCTATGTCTCAAATTTTATGAAAATATGTGAAAAATTGGCTTAGTTAGATTTTTTCATCATTATTTTCTGATCGGTCCTATGACAGCTATATGATATAGTTGTCCGATTTTGATCAAATTAAAACCGAAATTCAAGAATAATACAAAATGGCCATATCTCAAATTTTATTCAAATATTGTAAAAATTGGCTAAGTTATAATTTTTTTCATTAAAATTTACCGATCTTTCCTATATAGCTATATGATATAGTCGGCCGATCCGGCTCGTTCCGACATATATAGCAGTGAGAGCATATAGGAGCATATCTGCAAAGTTTCATCCAGATAGCTTTAAAACTGAGGGACTAGTTTGCGTAGAAACGGACAGACGGACAGACGGACAGACGGACATGGCTAGATCGACTCGGCTGTTGATGCTGATCAAGAATATATATACTTTATAGGGTCGGAGATGTCTCCTTCACTGCGTTGCAAACTTCTGACTAAAATTATAATACCCTGCAAGGGTATAAAAAGCCGAGAAAACTCTCCTGCCGGCGATGCTGGAAAATTTCATTAGACTATAATTTTTAATTGAAAACTGTATATCATTGCCGGGGCTGGCGCAGTCTGGTGTTCCGCCACCAATAAACCTCCATGAACCTCCTTCGCTGTGGGTGGCTCGGTTGAAAAATGCACGAAAATATTTTGTAAGCAGATTTATAGTTTCGAAAAATAATAATTATTTGCACAGGCGGCGAACCCAGCAAGGACGGAGCCAGTCAGGCTGATATCCTTTCCAGGACCTCCTCTTTTCCCAGCTATTTTCCGCCCACACATATACCACCACCCCCCCAATGTCTCAAACTCCAGCAGTTTTCTTCTTTTCGCATCCTTGGCGCTGGCTTATTAAAGGCTTGGGTGTAGATTAGTTTATCATTTAATTATTTTTTATACCTCCTTTGGGGGGCTATATATACGGACATGTACATATATTTTCGGGGAGACTGCAGCTCTGAACTCAGTTTTAATTCGTTTAGTTTCATTTGCCAAAAAGAATTCAATTTACGGCAGTGTGACGGCGGAATTTCCAGACGTAATCCCTGTGGAAATCCTTAGATTTGGTTATAAATTGATATGTGCCTGAATAAATGAGTGTGTGCTGAGTGGAAATTGGTAAATAATTAACTTGGCTAATTGAATAAGCGAAGTCAGCTAGTCAATGTTATTATATTTTAAGAGGAAAGTCAAAGAGAAAGTGATCTATTCTATTAAGTTTATGTGCCAAACATCTTAGTTATTTATTTGTAAATTCTGAATGAGAAAAAAGCAAGTAAATTATGCTAAATTTACCATATTTCAAACTAAATAAATATCCTTATTAACTCTTTTCAAACCCATTATAAAAGTTCAATATATTAAAGTTGACCAAAGCACCTGTCCTGCCCCTTAAAAGATCTCAAAAGGTGTCAGCCTGGAAGTTATTGAGATGAGTCCCTGGATTACGTTACTTGTATTTCTCAAATTTCGAGTTCACTGAGCCTTCTGATGAATTTTCTCATTAGCAAGCGTCCAGGGATTTTTGGGATTTTTGATTATTATTAACTCGGGGCGTTGGTGCAGTCAGGCCAAAGGTTAGATGTGTGTGTGGGGACAGTGGTCAGTGGCCTCCCACCCAGCCACAGTGACCTTTTGTTCAGGACTTTTTTCACTCACTCACTTGCTCTCCCTCTGAGGTGGCTGAAAGGTGTCAAAAGCATTTGCGGCAGGACTCCGGGTCTCCGGTTTACCGCCCAGACACGTGCGACTGCTTTGATGATGATTTTTCTGGCGCTGACCACATGTGACTGCTGCTGCCTTTGTCAACATACAGTTGCCTTTTAATTTCACTTCATTTATATTAAAATAATAAAAAAACGCGGCGGTCTAATTGCTGTTGGAAAATTTGTTTGCCAAGTGTCGGGGACACACCCACAAAAGTCACCACCGGGGAAATGCCAAAATAACTCCGCTATTGTTGACTTTAGTCACATTTCCGTTTCCTTTTCCGTGGGTTTGGTTATTTTTTTGTCAAAAAATAAATATAAATTATTCATCACGGAAAATGGGGAAGAGTCCTTAGTGAATTTTTGTAAAATAAAGTCGCTTTGAGAATTAAATTTTATAGTATAATAAATATTAAAGTAAGAACTTCTGTTCTTTTTCCCACAAATTTTCTATTTATCCAAGTGTCAATTTTATTATTTCCATCCCTAATAATTCACTTTGTGCCTGACCATAACTCGACTCAAATGTGGCATAAAATGACAGCATAAATACAAATTATCCCTCCCAAAAAAAAAAATGGAAATAAAAATAAAACACTTGCAATGCCTAATGGCATTTATTAATCCAATTGCAATTTGGACGCTCTCGCGGGGGTCAGAGACCAAGAACCTAATAACATTAACGACCAACATTTTGCAAATCTAATGAGCCTCGTCGGCATAAAAAAGACGCGCTCAGACGAAATTAAAAATAAAACGCCAACAGACGAAGGGCATAAAACAGCCAGGGCGAGGGCCAGAAATTGACGGTCCTCGTGGGTCATGAGCCAAGACGGAATCCTGCCAGTCCTTGGACACTGGGACCCCAAAAAAATTGAAGAAGAACGACGAGGGTGCAAAATCAAGAATTAAAACGTCTTAATGGTCTGCGTCTTTATGAACCCCGCCACAGGCCGAAGGGATGACGACTCCTGTGCCCTGACACCATTACTTTTGATTCTAGTTTGGTATTTTCCGCCGCTTTTCTCATTCTTGGGCTTCAGTTTTTCCCCAAGATCTCTGTGATTTCGCCTTCTCATCGGGCCTCTGTTTTAGTTCATTTTCATGTAAATTAAGCAATCAAATGTTTGCTCTAATGCTGTTCAATTAACGCTGTTTTTGTGTCCTTAAATTAATTTCAATTTAGAGAAATTCGTGGAATTTTATGAAAAGAATAGGGTACCTTTGGAAATTGTTTGCGAAGTAATTTGACTGGAAAGTTGGTAATTATTTTTCCTGGAAGGAAAGGTGCTAATTATTTTTCCTGCAAGTTAATTATAATAAGAATCAAGTTTTATTAAATGTTGTTAATTATATATTAATTTATTTAGTATGTAATATATATTATTGTAGTATTCCTCAATAAAAAAAACATTTTACTTACCCGTAAATACAGTATTTAAGAATTTACTTGAAACATTTATTTTTTAGTAGTAAAACTCAGTTACTTGTGTTTTATACCTATATTAAATTCATATCCCAACTTAAAATTAAACATTTAAATTTAAAATAATGTTAATTTTAAGCAAATTGATACTCTTATAATAAAGATACAAAAGAATCTCCCACTGCTTGTGGAAGAACATCTTCCTAAGTGCCTAATAATTACTGCCAAACTCCCAAATTCAACTGCTCAATGCCTCCATCTGTATGGTAATTTGCTTGTTAATGAAGCAATTAACGCTTCTGGAACATTTATTTTAATTTCAATTTGAACTCTGACAATCAGATGCCGAGCTGCCCCCCCAAAAAGAGACCCACGCGAAGGCGACGCTTTTGGCTTCTGTTTTGGCACGGCGGCAATTAACATATTTGCGCTTGATACTCGTACTTTGGCCAAAACGTATTGTAATCCAAACCGAAGGCATAGTCGTGGGCCCACTTATCTGAACAATCAACAGTGGCTGCTTTTATATATACCCATATATATCGGAGAGTGTGTGTGAGCCCGAAAAAGAACCCGAGGGCAGCAGCAGCAGCAGTGGCAGCAGCAGGAGGCTGGGAAATACTGTGGGCGTGTCCAAGGCACACACAGGCCGGAGTAAGAAATTTGCAACTGCAGAAGCCAAGTGCAGTGGCTGCCACCGGGATATCCAAAGTGCTCCACCCACTTTTGTGCTAGGCAGTCGTCCGGAGGAAAAATAAAAATTTTCGGGTATCTAGTCGGTGGATCTAAAGAGTGGGCGGGAGGTCTGTGCAGTGTTTTTTCCTCCTTGGTTTTGTTGTGTTTTTCCTCCAGACTTTTCAACTCCAGCTGGGGCAAGTTTGCATGCCAAAAGAGCAAACAAGTTGGCTGGCCGGGGCTCACTTGATTTACAACAGTCGCCACTTGGCCAGATTGCTGAGTTATGGGCCCGTTTTTGTGCTAGGTACTCATAGAGAATTAAGGTATGTTGTAGAATTGATAGATAAATAATTAAAATAAAACAACAAAATATTCCTACAAGAGTTATAAAAATTATAGAGTTTTTTTGCAAATTAAACTCGAAATGTTATCCAAAATCAACCTAAAGAACGGGTACTTCATAGTCGTGTCCCTAGTTTCCTATTTTTCTATAAATTTTCGTTTGTATATGTGGGCGTCAATTACCAGCTCATAAATTTCCATCGATTTGCTAACTATATATACCATATATTCCCACCCAACTCTGGCATCTAATTGTTTATTAATAAACTCATTAATTAGTTGCTTTGGCTTTGCCATTTGTTATTTCACTCTTTTTAGCTGTTTTTCTTGTTGATTTGTCCGTTCGCTTCGATAATTTTAATTAATTTGCACAAAATGTATTTTTCTATTGCATTTTTGATTAGTTTTTCCGATTTGTACATGGCACATGGATATTTGTACTAACAATCAACAAAATAATTAAATGCATTCAAGCATTTTTAATTGTTGTTTGCGCTAATTTCGATGCTTAGGCGTTGGTCGGGGGCGCGATTGATGAGTGGGCGTGGTCAGTGCGGTAAATGCCCTGCATTATTCATGTGTTTTTGTCGCAACTCGACGGCTGGCCCCGATAGTCCTTTGGGCTATTTGTTAAAGCCCGGCTAAATGGCTGAGCGGTTTGGGCCAAGTCAATATTAGACTTGATTGAGGTAATGTGGAAATATTTAACTGGGTGAAGTTGGGGAGTAGTTTCCCGAAATGTGTAGAAACTAAATATTAATAGGACTGGAAAGGTAAAATTATTAAAGTTAGTTTGATGACATTTAGCATATGGGTACTTTCAGTGATTTTTTGATCGTAACTTTGTTTAAACTCAACGGATTTCAGTCCGGTTTGGTTTTTTCTTCTTAGATTTTAATGGAGAACATTTCTGCAGTTAAAACTCGATTTCTAATTTTTGGAAAATTTTTATCAATTTTTACGATGTAACCCCCTTCTTTTTCTTGGAAAAAAAGGGTAAATTTTTGGATCAAAAATCTCGAACTTCTTCGGGGTTTTTTGATCGTAACTTTGCTTAAACTCAACGGATTTCAGTCTGGTTTGGTTTTTTCTTCTTGGTTTTTAATGGGGAACGTTTCTGCATTCAAAACTCAATTTCTAATTTTTTGTCAATTTATGACAATTTTGACGATGTACCCCCTTTCTATTTATTGAAAAAAATGGTTACATTTTTGGCTCCAAAATCGCGAACTTCTTCAGGGGTTTTTTTTATCGTAACTTGGCTTGAACTCAACGGATTTCACTCTGGTTTGTTTTTTTCTTCTTGGTTTTTAATGGAGAACATTTCTGCATTCAAAACTCAATTTCTAATTTTTTGCCAATTTTTGACAATTTTGACTATGTACCCCCTTTCTATTTATTGAAAAAAATTGTTACATTTTTGGCTCCAAAATCGCGAACTTCTTCAGGGGTTTTTTGATCATAACTTTGCTTAAACTCAACGGATTACAGTCCGGTTTGGTTTTTTCTTCTTAAATTTTAATGGAGAACATTTCTGCATTCAAAACTCAATTTCTAATTTTTTGCCAATTTTTGACTATTTTGACCATGTACCCCCTTTCATTTTATTGAACAAAATTTGTACTTTTTTGGCTCAAAAACCGCGAGCTCCTTCAAATTACATTATTTGCTTTATAAAGTATTTCTCAAGCCTTAAATATTCTTGGGATTCCTGAGAAAAAAACCACATACCAAGCATTTGAAAATTGCCAAGCCTGGCGACAACCTGGTGGTGACAACCCAATCAACTCCGCAATGTTTCTGTTTGGGCACTGGGGCACGGCACCCCTCCACCCGTTCCATGTTAGATCTGCAACTGCATATTTTGTTTGACATCATTGTTGCACATGCCACGTGCTGCTGTTTGTTGCACCTGCAACATTTGTGGCTCAAACAACGCCCCAAAAAGGCGGCAACATGGAACAACGTAAGGTAGCGGTGCGGCGCGGAGAGGCCTTGCAAAAAATGCAGCCAGCTGCATGTGCGTGCATAAATTACAGCCGGCGGTGGTTCTGTTTCTGTTTCAGTTGCTGTTGCCAGTGTTTGCCGTTGTTGTTTGCATCCAGGCAATGAAGACATGGAAAGGACAGGGGACTAAGGACAGCGGACAGCGGAGATCGGACACCTTCTGCAGTTGCAATGTTCCGACGGCCTTCAGGTGTCTCTAAGAGTCGGAAAATATATTTAGAGGATTTAAATGGAAGTGAAAATATGAAATTAATACTCTTACATACGGGTTTCTTAGTAGTTTTAGTTAAGAACATATTTCAAATACTTTTTAAAGAACAAAGAAGACTAAGTCTATTTAATAAGAAAAAGGACAGCAATTAAAATTAACAATTTATATGGAATTTATTTTATATATTCCTAGAGCGACCAGTTTAAAACTTATAATTTTTTCACTAGTCACAGAGTGTTATATTTCGTAATAAAATATAATCTGTTAATATAAAGGAAATACAAAATAAGTCTAAATTATAATATATCAAATTTTAAATAGCTTACCCTTTTTGTAGATATTTATTTCTTCAAAGATTGTAAAGATTTTTCACAAGATTTCTTACAAGTTTCCTGAGACATTTTTGTCTCTTCCCAGCACACTCACCTGTGTTCCCTAAATTAACTTTCTTCCATCAGCGTTTCGGTAATAAATCCACATAAATACCTAACGACAAATGTTGTTATTATTGCTGCTGTTCCTTGGTGTTACTCCCTTTTGTCCGATGGACAAAGCAGCGCCAACAATTATGTGAAAAGCGGGAAAGGACCAGCGCCAGGACAAACAATAGTTCATAGTTCACCATACATGACAGACAGCCCGAAAGGAGCAAACAGACAGAGATGGAAATAAAATGCAGGACCTGGCATGGGGTGGTAAACATTCGGGGCGATGGCAAAAAGGATATCGCGTGCCGGCAAAAAATCACCATGTAAACACACAGAGGGCGCAAGGGAGACTGGAGAAAGCTTTCAGTTCAAAAAAGAAAAAGGAAACCCCTCTTTTAACACCCTCACATGTGCACAATAGTTGCCTTGTCCTTCCCGCTTTTTGTTTTGTTTTATTGTGATTTTATATGCGCCGCCAGTCCGTTTTGTTTTGGCATTTTTGGCAAATATTAGTTCCATTTTCCCGCTGTTGTTCAATGGCAAATGGAATGCTATTGTATTTCGTTTGGTTTTCTGCCGGGCTAATAGCTTTGATTGCCAAGGGATATTAACTAATGCCCAAGCATTACATTACATTAGTTGCATAGTTCCTGAAAATGGTATAATTAAAATAAATTCTAAGCCTGATGAAAGCTGAACACGAAAAAGTAATATTTCTGCAAGCCGCTTAAGGATTTAAGAAGCATACACAAACACTCTGAATTTTTTGCTTAATCTAATTAGTTTTTCAGTTTATTTTGATCTCATTAATGGTTGCATACATAAACAATACATAAATCCTACTTGCTAGTACCGATGCGTAAAATTATGGCCAAGAGCCTGGGTACTTAGGGCTTCTCCTCCTTCTCGGTATCTGCAAAATGGGTAGATTATTTAATAAGAAACGTTTTTGGCAAGCTTGTTGTAAGGCAGACACAATAATTACTAGACATTTATATTAAGTTTAATTGCAGGCACGGGTACGCGAAAAATGCATCCAATATTTATGCAATATGTAAAGCATTTTATGATTTATGCAACCCCACGAGCGAGCAGCTCCTCAAACCCACAAAATACAAAATCAACAAATCATTTTTCTGGCCAACGCTGACAGCTGCAATTTTTCACTGCTACCAACTGCCACATGCAACATGCTAAAGTCCAACTTTAAGGCGGCTCCACATATTTCCCCCTTATTTCGCAATGAGTGCAGACTCCCTGCCTCCCCTGAAATTCTAAAACCGAGTCAATTAAATTCAATTAGATTCGAAAAACCACAAGCCAAGTGCATAACCTTATCGCTCGGTGCAAGTGCAAGTGCAAGTGCCAGGGATATTATCCCCATTGTTAAGGTCCAAACCCACTGGCAATTTCCCTCTCCTTGAAAGAGGGGCTGTCAATCTTATTCTAATTGAAATGCATACACAACACAACACACACACAAATTGCCTGGGACTCGAATTTCGGCTCACAAATTGACTTTTACGCATAAACAATTGAAATTCTGGCGAGATTTCCGGTTGGGACTTAAGCCTCTTCCCCCCCATGGAATTCTCGGTGCCTTAACCCCTTTTTGAGGCCAAAAATCAACAAGTTAACTGCACTGCCTTCGTTCGTCCCTTCGGCTACGGTTTGGGGCTGTCATTCAATTTGAGATTTCGAATTGACCCCCAAGGGGGCTATATGGCAGTTATGTGTTTGGTTTCTCACTGTCTAATTGCCTTCTGAATGGAGTTTGCAATTTGAGTTTCCTCGGGGTTTGGGGGTCTTTTCAAATTTCAATGGAAAATTGCACAGGGATTTTTCTTGGAGCACTTTAAGGTGGATTGCAAGAAGATGTGTTTTTGAGTAAGCGAAAGGAAAGGCAAAATGTTACTCTAGTTTTAGATCAATTATTTAATAGTATTATTATTTTACCTTTAAATTTAAATGGGATTTGTATTTTAAGTATTTAAAATGTATGAATTTATATATATATTTAATACAGTCCAGCTCCTAATTTAAAAACATTAAGCACACAAAATGGTTTGCCTGAAATTCCCAAGTAAGAATTCAGCGACACATACGAAGCTTCAAGAGGAAGTTTCTAATTTGTGTGATTTATAATAAGTGTATATTAAAAAATCGGGTTTAGCATTGTATATAAGAAACTTATCTATATTAAAAAATAAAAATACCATCAGAAATATTTTACCCTTTTGGGGACAATATAAATATATAGGAAAATATTATCTAAAAAAAGTTTATAACATTCCCTAAAATACTTTCAATTAAATTCATTTTTTGACACAACCCTTCGGTCGTGTTAACCCTTTTGCCAGGGCAAACATTTTTGACATACTCTTGACACACAAAAAATACTCTCTTTTGCACAAAATTTTTGCATAATATTTTCGTTGGCCCCGCAGCGTTGTCTTTATCATTTCCCTTAATTAATTAAAAAAGTTGTTGCACCTTTTTCGGGCTCTTTTCGTCTTGCCGTATTTTTTCTTTGGGGACTCAACATAAAAAAATGTGCACAATTTTTATTTCGCACATGCGAAATTAGCGCTGCTGGGGCATGCCCCAGCCTTGTTCAAATATTTGCAAATATTTAAATTGACATTTTTCCGTCATGTTATGACTATGAACAATGTCAATTTTGCGGGGTAACTGGCCAGAATGCCTCAAGGCCCCATCGCTTCAGTCCCTCCTTGTTTTTATTTCACTGCATTGAGTGAGTTTAAAATTCCAGCAGGAGAGCGAAGGGCTGACTTTAAGCACACATCGCGCCCAACTAATCAAAACAAATTCAATTAAACGACACACGACAAGCCCACGGGATCGGATGGTCCCAGCTGCGGTCGCAGGAGTGGAGTGGAGAGACCACCTCTCCTTTGGCTTATCTGGCAGCACAATCCATTAAAATTGCACATCGTTTACACCAAAAATCAATTCGCCAAAGCATTTAGGCATTACAAATGCCAAGCCAGCCACTGGGAGCTAGTCAGCGCTCCGGACTCCGGACCGGAGGCCCGGCTTTTTGGGATTTGGACTCGAACTGCGACTGCGACTGGGATCCCGCTTCAAATTCAACGTTGATGCCCATAAATTTTGTACACACACAGGCGGCTCCTCACCCGGCTTGCTCTGTTTTCTGTTTGTTTCTGGAGCTCTGGCTCCTCTGGCCTGTATCTGGCCTGTCCGTGGGTCTCTTTGTCTGCGGGGCTACCAAGCGATAAACGCAGGCCAGTTGGCATTGCTTTGAAATGTATCCGCCAGATACGAGTAGTACAAAAGCTGCATTTGTGGAGAGCCAGTCGCATTGGCGGTACATCGGGAAGAGTGGATTTGGGGGACGGACGCCCCAGTTGTTGTCGCTGGTCAGTTGTGAGACAGCGGCCCAAGGAAGGCGAATTTCCAAGGGGGGTTTTCACTATGCACTGAGGAGTCTAAACTTTGATATTGGCTGTTAAATGAGTCAAGGTTTTTGCTGATTTTGTACCCAATTTTAGGGAAAATATTCAAAAATATTTGAGTAATAATTATCAATATCTCCTCCTTCAAGCAACCCCTTCTACTAAAACATCCATCTGACTGTCCTTCTACCTTCAACCTGGTATGTCAGTGTCAGGGCGTGAGGCCCCGACAAATTATGTCTATCGGAAACGCAGAAAGCCAGCAAAAAAACAAAGAAAATACCTAAAAGCTACCCAAAACCAATGTCGGGTATCGACGGAGGCACACAAATGCCTGTGTGGTGTGGCGTCGCCACCGAGAGTGGTTCAGTGGTTCACTCTGAACGCCGGCGGTGTCAGTTTGTCGTGCGTTTTATTAGTGGCAACTCACACAGCAAATTGAGATTAGAAGACGACTGACTGAGTAAGTGAGGCCATGAGTTATGGCCTGCATTAAAGAGCATCGCTGGAGGAATGTGAAAAGAAAAAGGGAAGAGGTAGAGAAGCCTTTGCAAAGGCCACCTATTAGGGGGTTTAAATAGGTGACAGGCTGGGTGTTGACGATCTTTAATATAAAGATACAGACTCTATAATTATTATAAAAATCTTGTACAATTTCTTTAAATTCATAGTTAAGCACCCTCTTCTTTTTCTCCTTTCTAGATTATTTTAAGCACCCATTTCGGAACGCTTAGAGGAGTTTATCCCACCCTCTTGATCTGCAATTTACATTTGATTGCTGTTCAATCTACTTTCATCGCTGGCAACCCACAGCGACTGAGCATGTGATATCCTTGACATTTATGAGATGTTGGCTCTGTGGGAGCACCTCACCCCTATGGAGAGTTAACATGTTAGATGAACAATAACAAATGTCAGATGTGATTTGCATAACACCGGAGCCTGAGCATTCCTCATGAGTTTCTCAGTGTTCTCAGTTCCCTGTTGCTTCTGTCAGATGTCGTATTTTTTTTTATTTTTATCATAAATGATAGCAATCTCAAATGGTATTTCCCCCTCGCTACCCGCATATAATTCACTTGCTTTTTTCTTACGAATCCATTTCAGCCCTCTGAAAGCGAGGGGAAAAAAATGAAACAGAAAGGGAAGACAACATTAGGCCTTATTACATTTGACATGTTGTTCTCTCTCCAGAAAGTTTTCTTTCATTTTGGCTGCAGAACACCACCACCACCCCTTGGCTACAAATCAAAAGATAAATTGTTTTCGTTCATGATTTATATAGGAAAATGTTTTGTTGACTTCGCACCCAACTTTCTTTTCTTATCATCTGCTGAAAGCGAGCAACAAATATTAATATTGTTTGTATTTCATAAGCTTTCTGCCGCTGATTTCTGCTTCTGCTTTCTGCTTCTGCTTTTTGTTTTTTATTTCGTTTTCAATTTGGGAAAAGACTGAGTGTTTCGGGGGAGAGGAAACCCTCCTGTTTGCTTGTCAAATTTAATATAAATTATTGGCGTAAAATCACCGAAATTGTATACAAGTTTGTATGGGCAGATTACTCACATTCCTTAGCCCTTTTCCAGGAGTTATTGGTCATGGCCTTTAGCTGATTTTCGTAGGCCTTTTTGGCCAGCACATCCTTGGCCTTTGGATTCGCCTTGTTGCAGTTCTCTGAGTCCGAAAAGTGGTCCAGATACTCATCGCGTTTGCAGTAGATGCACACCCCGTAGATGAACTCCTCCTCGCAGATGGTGGCATTCGTGGAGCGAGCCCAATCGGCGGCATTGTCTTTGGCAGCCCGGAAAAGCTTGCCCACATAAATATGGGCAGTGGGTATCGAAGTGAAGGCATTCAGGGCAATGGTTGTAATGGGATTGTGCTCCAAATTGAGAACCTGAAGGTTCTTTAGCCTGTCGAAGAGGCCACTGGGAAGAAAATAGAAATATTTCAAAGATTTCTAGTCATCAGTTAAACTTACAATCTTACCTTTGAATGCGATCCAAATTGTTAAAGGCCAAATGTATCTCCAGTAGCAAGGGTGTATTGTGGAATAGCTGATTCGGCAGTCGGGCTATATTATTCCTTTCCAATCTCAGGGTAAGCAGCTTCTTCTGCGACTTGAGAAAGTCCTTGCTCAGATAGCTAATGTTGCTCCTTATGCCAATGTAGGCCAACTGATCGGACATCCAAAATAGCTCGGTGGGCACATTGTCACCACAATTAAACACCTCCACGGACTGCAGTTCGGTCATGTGCCACAGATCCTGTGGCCCAAAGGCGGACATCTCCACGCTGCTATTCTTGGCATCGCAATCGATCATCATGTGCCTGACTTTGGATTGCTTGGCAAAGAGTTCACCCGAGATCTTACCCAGATTCTTGACCACAATATTCAAATGTGTTAGATTCTGTAAAGGATGCAATATGGTTGCCGGCAGATCACTGCTGCCCTTCAGGGAAAGTTGCTTGAGAGCCGGCAAATGCTCCAGAAAACCCGCTGGCAGGGTGGACTTGAAGCCAATGATGGAGACCTTCTTCAGGCTCTCGTGATCCGTGTAATACTGTTGCAGGACCTCGCCGCGATCATTCTTCTTGGGATCGAAATAGTTGAAGATCTCCAGTTCCGTGTAGTTGGCTACTCCCAGTTTACTGAGCAAATACTTGATGCTCTCGGCATTGGGAATGGCACAGTTTTGGATCATCAGGGAACCGATATTGCCCACCTGAAGTGGCGGTATATAGCCAAAGCCCCGGGCATCGAAGATGGTGCAACTGATGCCGTAAAGTTGGGTATTGTCGCTGTGCAGCACCAGATTCTCGCACTTGATCTCCTGGTCCTGGCACTCGCACAGATTGGGCTCCTTGATCAGGGCCTCACAGCCCGCTTTGGTTACATACGTAGGCCTGTGGATCGCAGTGGTGGCATTCTCCTGCCAAGAGGGAGCAACCACCGACACCAACAGCAGGAGAAGGAGTAACGGCCACATCCTGAGGCTGACTGAACGCTGAAAGGCCAAAGGAGATGATTTTTAAATTAGTCTTTTTACAATGCAAGCTGCAGCTGCTCTAAGCCATCTTTTCCAATGTTTTTCTAGGCTAGGATTTTCCTCAGGTAGCACACGCATTTCCCTGGAAGTTATGCTGCTGCTGCTGCCGAAGACACCGCCCCCCATTTTACACCCAAAGGCCGGTTGCCATTTTTACACAAAATTTGAATACCCGGGGCTTGGGACAGGTAAACCCAGCCGTACCGCTCTCAACTCCCGCTCTACCTGTTACCCGCCGGTTAATGGCCCATAATTTACTACGCAACTCGCCCGATTTGTGCATAATATTAAACCATTTTGAATTCGCCTTGCAACAACTCGAAACGTACGCAGCAAAAGAAAAAAAAATGAAAAGGAGCAGAAACAAAATGACTTAAATTGCCATTTGCGATGCCTTCGGTGGAGTTTCCTCCGTTGGCGGCGGAGAAAGAGGACTCCGTGGGGCGGAGATCGCCACTGCGTGAGTGCGAGATGATCTGGGGCCCCAAAGAGTGGCTCTGATAACAGTTGAAAATGCGCGATTTTACATACGAATTGCCAGCCCCAAAGATGAAGGAGCGAATGCAAGCAAGCTGGGGTGATGCTGGAAAAAAGATAGGTTCAGGGACAGTGGGTTGGGGAGTAGCAGAAAATGTGGAGGGAAAATTAATAATGATGAAAGTTTTTATATTATAAAATAATTTAAAGGTATTTTAAATGGAAGAACAAATATTTTAAGAACTTTAAGACAATAAATTGTATCAAAAAATATTAGCTTTATCTTACAAAAAATGTCAGGCATTCGAGAAATAATTTAAAAAATGAGAATTTAGGAAATTTAAATTAGAGATATTGTGTAATGATTTTTTAACAATACAAAAAATAAAAAAAATATATATATATATTACTATATACTAATATTAATTTTTTTATTTATTTACTATTTTTGATCACGATTAATAAGACAAATTTTTTTTTAACAGGTAATCACTCGCTAAACACCTGACACAGAAACTCAATAAATTATTAATATAAAAATGTAATATTCAAATATTTATTTTATTTAATATACCTTCATATTAATGCAGATTATTAGTATTATAATTTAATATTTTAAGATAACATCCAGCAACTCTTCATATCTTTAAGAATCTTATAATAACACTTGCATACATATAAAGTACTATTTTATTTAATATTTAAAAATTTAATATTGATTTTAATATATATGTATATTAATCCAGAATATTCCAATTAAGATTAAATATTTTAAGGAGACATCAAGCAACCTAAGGCTTATCACGTTTAAGTTTATATTAATTTCTGAAAAGAAAATTAAAATCTTAAATCTTGAACATAATATAATGATATTTGTATATAACGAGGAAAATAATTAAAGAAAATAATATATCTATTATTTGACAAGGAGTATAATAAAATAAAATAATATATCTATTATTTAACAAGTAAAATAATTAAATAAAATAATATATATATTACTGATAAATAATTTTTTATTATTATTAAATAAACGAATATTTTTAAATAATTTTTTTTAACTTCTTACACAGAAACCTAATATAAATGGTTATATATTTTTTTGATATATACCACAAGTGCATTTATTTATATTTAATATATTTCTATTAATAAAAAAACCTTAAGCTATAAATTTAATAATAAACTAGAAAATACAAAAATATATTTCTTTCAAGCCAAATGATTTCGAAAAACTCCCCCTGCGACCCCACTGTTCCCTGGCAGACCCCAAGCTCAATGCTATCAGGTTCTTCCCACCTCATCCCCAGGTGGATGCCCATGTTCAACCTTATCCCCATCCACTGGACACATCCTGAATTGCAATTTCAGACTTGGCTGGCTGTTGATCTCATATCTCGACCACGAAACTGGGACTTGGACTGCTGACCGAGGCGGAGGCATTGCCTGGATGGATGCTTGATTCCGAACAAATTACAATTCATTCTGGTTTTCAGTTTCATTACAAATGCAAAAATGCAAAAATGCAAAATGGCAAGCCGGCCATTATCTCGCTGTCTGCGGAGATGCTGTGCCAAGGCCTGGGATGCTGCGATCCGATGGAATGGGATGTCTGTCTGTCTGTTGATCGATGATCGCGCTGTGCCCGCCGATGATCAAGTTTTGTGTATCGTTTGAGGCGTACATGCGTAAGTGCCCCGTGATACCCTCGGCACCGCAGACAAACCCCCTGCCGCAGCAGTTGCATTCACAGATCGGGGCCAATGCATTTGAATTTGTCTGGCCGGCAGCCAAATCGATCGACAACCAATCAGCCCCAGTCCCCAGTTCGGTCAGCCATCATGCCGGTTAGCCAATGTGCACACACTGCGAAAATTTTATTACTAAGCGATTCAAGAGAATTAAAAGAAAATTATGATTATTTTTCCTGTGTTCTTATTACTTCAAGTAATAGTTCCATGTTTTAACAGGACTTTAATGCTAAAGTTTGTCTGAAACAAGAAGGTAAGCTAACTTTGGAGAACCGTTGCTTATAAACGCTTAAAGTTTGCCATTGGATTTGGAAACTGACTTTTAAATCGATCATAATTAAGTAACAAATGTATTTATTTTCATTCTTTAACATGTTTTGTATTGCCTTTTATTCAGTGACTTAAACATCAAAATTTATTTTTATATTTAAGACAAGGTCTTATATTCCCCAAAGAAAAGGTTACAAGTTATGAGAAGTTCTTTTGCGTTCTTAGTGAATATTAAAATATATGCAAACCAATGGCATTTGGCTTGACCAAGTAAAAGTCTATAATGAGATTGATTTCGAACACTAAAACAAAATATGAAATATGAATAAAACATTCTTTAATTCCATAGAAATATTCAAAAATTCAAGAATTTTCGTAAAGTGATTCTTTGAGTTGCTGCTTCTGCTGGCAGTGGCAAACATTTCATTTTTCACGATCCACGAACCGTCTCTCTCTCGTATTCCCAAGAGCTAAATCAATAAATTACGTGACAGGCATGCAGAAAACCTGATGCCTCCAACTTTGCCTTGGCTTCAGAGCTTCGAGTCCACTTCTTGATCGCCGTTTGCGTTTTGCTTCGTTTTGATTGAATCAATCAAAAACTTGTGCATTTATATGAAAAATATTAAGAAGTTGAGGACGTTAAGCAAAATGAAGCGGGAATACCCTGAAGTGTAGTGAATAAATTAATAATAAATTTAGGAGGTAGCTTGTTGATTACAATTAAAATAAAATGTAAAAATCTTGTGAGAAGAAAAGATAAAAAAGAACTTGCAATCTAAAAACTAAAATTTAAGTAATCAGTTCACTAAAATCGTGAGAAAGTATAGAGGTGTTTATATATGTTTATAGTTTATTAGATAAATTTGGAGATATTCTACGAATAAATTTTAACAGACATGAGTTATTAGATGTTTGATATTTGTAACATAAAAAATATGTACTTCTTTGACTGTATCAAATCTGCCCAAAAAACCTGAGATCCCCGCAGAAAGTGTATACAGAAAAATATGTCGGTGAGCATGGGGCAGGCATATATCGTTTGCAGATCTTCTGGCGCTGCCATAACATAAATTATTATTATATCTTGCCCAATGGCCGCCGCAGATATATGTATTTTAAGTTCTCAATTTACCAACCCAGCCACCTCTTGGCCGGGTTTTCGCATTAAATTTGATTGGTTTTCATTTGTTGCGAGCAGGAAATGCTCAATAAAGTTCTTAACTCGGTTTAATTAACTTTGACAAATTGAAATCGTTGGAAAACTGATTGAATTAAAAGCCGAAGCAGCAAAAGTCATTGCCAAGGAGGAGCGAGACATCCCTTCAATTAGTAATAAATAATTTTGAGTTGGCTGAGAAAGTTTTCCTCAAGCTAAGCGATGCATAATCCATGAAAGGGCGCCAGCAAAGTTCGGGAAGCCAAGAACTCGACTCTAGACTCTGGACTTTGAAAAGCCAAAAACCTGGAAGCCAAACGGGTGCAGGACACTCTCCACATTTCTCCACCACTCTTTCGATTAATGCCGCTCCATTGTGCGGCAAAGTCTTCATTGATTTGGATTTCTTGTACCGAGGAAAATCGCCTTAGGCCGAAACTTTCGCCCCACCACGAGGAGTATTGGCCAGGACGGAGCACCCGGACAGGAGTACGTATTTTCCGGGACAAGGCGGACAGGCAAATAAATGGTCATAATCCCGGCCAGACAAAGGCTACTGTTCCTGCTCCTTCTGCTGCTCCTGCTCCTGCTCCTGGTCCTTCCTGCTGCTCCACCTTAACCCATAACTCATGTCTGGGGCTCTGGGGGGTGTATCTCTCCAGCAAGTCTCTTATGCGTTTCATACATTTGATTTATTCCACATGCAAATTGCGGTATACAAAAATTAAGTCGTTGGAAATGTTTTATTCCGAGAAACGTTTTGCTTCGCTCTCTCCCCAAAGCAACTAAATAATAATTCGCCTCAAATTCGAATGCGCACGTTTCTCCAAAAGAAAAAGGCGTACAAAAAAGCCCTAACATTGCCCGGGGCGCCCCAACAGGAGGCAGGGGGGGTTAAACTCACCCCTTCCCGGGGGTGCCCGGGGCACAACCCGCTCTTACGAAATAAATGCATGAAATTGAATACCTAAAAACCGAGAAACAATTTTTGACAGAGAAACTGAGAAGGTCTCCATCTCATCATCTCTATTTGGCATTGTAGTCACTATATTCCACGGCCCAGCTCTCTGTTCAGTGTTCTGTTTATTTATGTGTTTGCGCCTATTTATTTATTTTAATTAAAAGGGGCACGTGTTGCTGTTTTCTTGTTTTCTTTTTGCCACGGCAACATTGCGCCCCGGAGAAATTGAAGGGTGCCAAGGAAGGGGCGTCGTGAGGTGTGGTCTCTTCCTTTTTTTTTGTGGGCGGGAGGAAGGGGTGGGAACGGGTTGTGGCAAGTGCAACCGAGAATTGTATCAATGACAACCCTGAGAATTTTTCTTGGAATTTAATGGAATCTTTGGAAAGGATATTATTACAGGCAAACAATGGTAAAATTTATTAACTAGTTATTTACCAAATTCACTTACAAAAGAAAAAGATTTTCGATAGATTTTACAAACAAATAGGTACCAAATAATAAAAAATCTGTTTAAATAAATCCGTTAAAAAATTCAAACCTTAGTTATCAATTATTTGTATTATTTTAAAACCGAATTAACCATTTTTCAGTTGAATATTTTAATGTTAAATTTTAAGAAATATGTATTAAAAAATTCAATTATGACCTATAAACACCAAATAAATCTAGTTCTTTTAATACATTCCTTAAGCGCTTTAAAAACAGTTTTATTAGCTTTCAATTATTTCTTACAGAAGCTTCTTCACATTATTTTAAACCGTATTCTAAGCAAGATGTTTGGTATTTTACTGAAGAACTCTGAATAAAAATCAAAAATGTATTTAATTATTAATTAACTTAATATAAAATGTACTTTCTATAAAGGTTTTTGTGAAATCTCTTCTTAACAATAAATAACCTAATCTGAGCTAATCAACGCAAGTTGGTTTTATTTCTTCATTGTTTAACTATCCTCATAAAAGTAAATTAAACATATTCCAAATTTAAATAAAACTCAAATCAAAATTCATGAAATTATTAACTTGTGAAACCTTATAAAATACAAATACAACCTGCAACTAAATAATTAAATAAATAAACAAACACAAAGCAGTTTGCAAAAGTCTTCACCCCACAAAAGGCGACACTCAATAAAGTGACGACATTGTTTTCCCTTCCACAGCTTTTCCAAAGGTCACCTAACCACCCCTTATTTTTATTGCACATTCAATCGAATCAAAGTCACCTAATTTCCATTAAACGACTGCAAATGAACATCAAACGAGTGTCAAAGCAAACAGAATCGTTAACCAGATCCTTGGGCGTGGATAATTTCACGGACTAAGCCGAGAAGAAATGGCCAGCGAATAGTAATAAACAAGGGGCAACAATCAGAGCAACTAATTAAATGCCACAACCCCCGCGGAAAACAAGGAAAGCGGCCACACAGACGAAGTCAAAGTTTCCCGACTCGTTTTCATTACGAGTTAATTTGAATGTAAATGAACACAGAGGACTGGAGCAGAGCGACGGGGAGTGGGCTAGCTAAAATGTTTGGCTAATGTTTCAATTAAGAAGACAGTGAAAAATTTAATTTGCTTTCATTTGGCCCCGGCCTCGGCCTGTATTCAAATGGGAATTGCCTGCCACCCAAGTTAGTGCCAGAGTTTTCCTTTTGATGGCGAGTCGGCAGTGAATTTGTGTCTGGTTTGTTGTCCCGGGTGATGTTCGCAAGGAATTTCAATGTTCCACTCATAATTTCATATAATTTTCCATTAATTGTATGAAATTAATGCCGCTGGCTTTGAGGCTGACTTGTAGCACGGTGCAAAAATTATCAGTCTTAAGTTGAAACTATTTTGTAAATTTATTGTAGGAAATAAATAAGTTTCTCATATTTTGTGCTTTGAATTTATTATAAGAAATATGTATAGATCAAATAATAGATTTATTAATTCTGTGGTATATGTTTAATATTATAAATGTTAAAATATTATATATTGTATATTATATTGTATTTCCCTATCCTCTAAATTAGCAACAGGACAAGACATAAATGATCTGTTTAGTAAGCAAAAACTTTACCGTATATAGTTAAAATAAAAACCTTTAAAACCTTTAATCCTTTTATTTTCTTATCCTCTTAATTATTAGTTAGTCAAGGAAACAGTTATCCATTCAGTTAACATAAACTTTAACCCTTAAACTGTTTAATTTTGTAAAATCTTTATATAACTAAACTTTTTAAAATATTTTTTTGAACATTTTCGGTATAATAACTATATTTTATTATATTTTCCCTGTAAGCTATCCCAAAGTATAACCAATTTTTCTCTGTGCCTCTCCAACTGAATCGTGTCTTGGCTCGTTGGCCACTCCAGTAGCCATTTTCATGATTTTCTACGCACTTTGGCAATGGCTGGCTTGAAAACTGTCTATGCTAATTTCCCAGTTTTGATGACTAGTCGGCTACCAGGGAGCTACTGGCAACGGCTACCTTTCATTTGGCTGTAACCAAGTGCCTGGCCACGATCACCATCGATCCATCGATTGCGATCCTGTGATCCGCCTAGTGCTTTGCATAGATCACTCAAGGGCATCGCCATGGAGATTTGGTTCTGCTCGTGCTAGTGCTTTGACTCCCAGTTTCCCTCGTCCTCATCATCATTATCGTCATCATCATCTCCATCACACTGGATGGATGATTCTCCGTCTGGGGCCATGGCAAATTCCCAGTTGGAGCTGTTTCTCTCTCTCGCTCGGTGCAACATGCCCGGCAACGCCCCCATTTTGACTGGGCAATTGTCATGGACACGCGAAATTGATGAGAATATATTTTTTATTCAGGGATAAGAAATGCTTAAGAAAAGCAACGAAAAAATTATAAAATTTGATGAGAAATGGGGGAAAATTCAATGAAATTGCTTGGCAATTCGTTTTATTAAACAGTTCAATTCTGTCAATAGTTTATAATCTATAACAAATCTACAATGTTTGGTGATTTACCTAATTTTATCTTTTGCTAAAAGTTCTTGCTGATCTCATTTTGAGTGCCATCTTTCCTCCTGTCGCAGTGACAAGTGGCTCTGCCCATTTCCCAGACACATACCCTGGCAAAAGTGCAGAAAAGCAACCTCTTTTCTGGCATTTCTTTTCCGCACACTCAGCACAAATTGCAATCAGAGTGTGCTCCTGCCCATGCTCATGCCATTCATCCCCTTGGCCCTCTTCAGCCACCGACTTTTTAGCACTTCAAATTGGCAAACAAACAAACTCACGTTCAAATGAAATGTGAGCATAAACAGAAAATTTTTCACACACACACACACACACAGGAAACCCCTTGCTCCCCAGTTTTCCCAGTTTTTCAAAGCTCGTGTGCAATGGTAAACAAACTTGAAAAGCAAACCGAAAAGCAGAAGCGGAAATATTGCGCATACGTCGCGTTGCACGTGAAGGAAGAAAAAGAAGAAGCAGCAGCAGGAGCAGCGGAAGGAGCAGCGGAATAAGAGCAATGAGCAGAGAAATGGGAATCACCCGAGGACGAAGCAGTGGGCCAGAGGTGGCATCACTTGACACGCAAATATGCATAAACAAGGCATGAATATTCATACACACAGCAGACACCACTCTTCCCCTCAAATGTGTGTGTATGTATAGCTATCTCGCTTGCTCTGCTTTGGCATCTTGAAAAGGACTCGCGTCCTCGTCCTGGTGCCCATATCTCGTTTAGAGATGAAATGCAATGCGCATTGAAAAATTTGCCCGCAAACAATGTTTACTCAAGGCGAGGTGAGTGAACCAAAAGAGGAGAGATGGCTAGAAGTACAGTGAGGACTTGAAAAATGGAACAATGAATAAGGAATTTTTTGAAATATGTGAATTCATAAATTTGTGATTATATATATAACCCTAGAAAACTGTATTTTAATTGCATTCTAAACCCTTTAGCTTATATTTTTTACATATGGTACATGAACATGCACGTATTTTCTTAATGTTGTCTGGTCACTCTTTAAAGAAGGTAGGAAGTCAGGTCTTAATAAGTAGGAGAAAAGATATAGACTTTCAAAAAATATGCTCGAGTTAATTTTTGATAAATAAGCTGAGAATAAGTAAGTGTATTTTAATTTCATTCAGAGTACATAGTTTGTATTTATGATATATTACAAAATAAATTCATTTTTTGTGGTCACACTTCTTGATCAAAATGAATACAAATTAATGGCGCAATGTTCCCAAATTATCCCCACAGTATATTTCTTTATTAATGTAATTGATATTTTTAATTTAAAAAACTCCCTTTCTTTATTTTATTTTATATGATTATTCTATATATTTTATATTTTAAGTTACCGCTGGTCACACTCCTTTATTGAAAAATCCAAATCCAATCTAAATTAATGTATTTATTTCCTAAAAAGTGTCTTAAAGTTTCTTAAAAAAATGTAATCTATATTTCAGCATTTGAACTATTTTTGGTTTTAATTTAATCTTTATTTTAGAATTTGTATTGATATTCTCATTTCCTTTTTTTAAGACCCCGTTCTACCCTACAGAGTTCCCCCTGTCAGACCCCATAATATGCAATTTTCACAGCATTTGCAATGAATGAATGCCGTCTTGTGTTTGCTTAGCCATTCACACGAAATGACAAAATGCACGCAGGTCATTCCACTTGGGCCTGCACTTTTCGCCACCCGCAACCCTCTTTTTCTCGAAGTAAGAATTCCTTCAAGGAAATTTTACAGAAATTTTCAACTGCTTAGAGGAGAAAACAACAATCATAAATCCTTGTCAATCACACGCGGCTGTCATCATCATCATCAGGGCAGTGCCATCGTCAGCCCCCGAGATAGGCCGCGTAGCGCGTAGTTCCAACTTATCCAGCGACTTTTGTGACTTGTGACTTGCCTAAGCGGAACTGATTATAAGCCGCCGTCTGCTGCGACGTCATCGATTTGGCTGCGTGACAAAAATGCCTCTCTTTATAATATATTTTTTTTTCCTTGACTGTTCCTTGACTGTCTTTATGTCATTTATATGACGCTTCGACTTTGACAGCTGTGCGCGGGGGTGCGAGTTATGAAACACTTGAACTGTTAATTTCTTTGGAAGCTTCCTATTGACAACAATCAATCATTTTCCTATGCCACGTTCAATATATTCTACTATAAAGATTGAAGGGCAGGCCGAAAGTCCTTCATGGACTTGTGGATTGTTAAATTGTAAGCTGAGAGGAATACAAGTTAAGACTGGGGGATTAAAGGATCTTAGAAGACATATGGATATATTTTTAAGGATGCCATAAACAATTTGAATAAATATTTAGTTTAAATATTCATTTATTAATGCATTTTCTATATAAAAAAATATTTAAATAGTAATTATTCTGCTTTTCATAAAAGGAAACTACATTTATTTATTTTATTTAATATCAATTTCTTTTGGGTTATAAAAATCTCAATAATATTTATTTTATATCTGCAGACTTCCTTTATCTTACCAAAAATAAATTACCAGACACAACCTTATCGATAAGTTGAATAAAAAAACATAATTAAATGTATTTTCATATAAAGTATACCCCTTAAAATTCTCAACAAAAATTTGCATTCAAAATGAAACCAAGCAGACGAAAAACCAAATCATTTCGAAAAACCGCAAAAAAAACTCAGCCAAATCAGACGCTAAAACTAATCCCCCAAATCTGCGACGATTGCCAGAGCAAATCAAAGTCCTGAAAGCATAAAAAACGCAACCAGCCCAATGGCCCTGGGGCAACAATTTAAGATTTACGCCACTTAGAAGACATTTAAGCGTGCAACAAATGCGGCAACAACAAAATATAAAAACAAAGAAAAAAAGCAAAGTCTACATGCAAAGGCCAAAGTCAAAAGCCGACAACAAGTTGTTTTATTTTTTATATACCCTTGCTGAAAGGTATTATTATGATGATGGTGATTTTGTTTAGTAAGTAAGATGAGTATTTTCTTGAATAAGAAATATGTTGAGAAATAGCCTATAAATATTTAAAAGAATTTTATTAGAATTTTTTTTTGTCTGTTTATATCTAGTTTCTAGGAAAAGTTTTTGAAGCTAAATTTTTATTGTTTTCTTCTGAATTTGTTTTCTTAGAAAGTCAAGAAAATTATTTTGAGAATTAAAAAAAATGGCTAACTTTAACCAATATATTTTAAAAAAAACCTTGTTTTATTCTGTGAAACCTTTGGTCTTATTTAATTTAATTCTGATAAGAAATCTTTTGCTTTAATATTTTAAAGATGTATAAGAGTATTTAAACTTCTTCAAAAAACCCAAATTTTCTCTTATCGTCATGGTTTGTTGTTGCCGTGCGTGCAGCTCCCAAAGGAAGCTTCTTTCCCAGCGCCTCTTTTTCATTTTTCTCCCTTTTTGGTTTTAGGCTCTGGCTCTCTCTCTCTGTGTGTATTCCCGGCCTGCCAAAAATCAAAAAGGGATTCTACCTCAACGGCCGACAGTTTACAAGGTTTTCTCGTGTTTCGACAACATTAATTTGTTGCCTCTTCCCTCCGTTCGGCAACATGTTGGGAATTTGTGTGGGTCCCACATATTCCCAGCAACATGTTGCTAGCCGCAGAAACCGCAGAAAAAAGAAGGAACAGTAGCTACGTGCAAACAATAAGAAATATTATTTAATTTGGGTATGTATCTCGTTGCAGGCAAGAAACCGAAAACCGCAGAATTTTACGAGCTCCTCGTCGCCCTTAACAATGTCTCATTGTCAAGTTTAAATCATTTTTAACGATCAATAAACGAATAAGATGGAAGCGAACTATCGTAGGGCTGGCAGCGTGATTTGGAGGAGGAAATCACAATGGAAAGGTATCATTTCAGATTTGAAAGCAACATATAAGAAATATAAGAAAAATAAAATCTAGATTTTAGTGAACAGATTTAAAATAACATATTTTTAAACTAAGGAGACGTTTTTAATTAAGTTTAAACATAGATATAATAAAAGCGAACTATTTTAGAAGTAGTAGAGAAATTAAAAAGGTAAAAATCCTCGTGTTGAGTTAAATTTTAAGATCTTAAACTCTTAACTGTCGATTGCAATGGATTAAAAAAAATTGCAATACTTATTTTTAAGCTATAAAGCGAATGTAAGGGATGTTACGATAATGTATATTAGGAGTTACATACTTGGGAAAATTCTTCTTTTAAATATAAACCATTTTGCCTTTCAGATTATATGGATTATCAACACATTTATGTCAAGGAAATGACTTGAGATACTCACATCGAGTCACGATCTCATCCCTGGCGATTATCTCAAGTCCCCAGTGAAAGACACTCGTATTTCTGTTTCTTCAGAACTCAACCCTGAAGTGGCTTTGTGTGCGGGCCTCTTCTCGACTTAACTTGGAAGTCGGGAAAGGTGTAAAGCTAATTGAAAGCCCCGCTCGAAGCGGTCAACTTCAAAAGGCCGCTGAGAGAAGGCGACGACTTTGTTGTGGAAGCTAAATATATATAACCAGAACTATTAAAGCCCAATGAGTTCCAGCCACAATTGAGTACAACATATATTGCATTATTTTATTGACTGCTCCACGGAAGAGTGGGTGTGAATGGGGTGGCAGAGCCAGTTGATAAGCCAACGGATTGCACACATGTTTCGATATTTAGCCAAGGGTAAACAACACACACCAGTTGACAAATCTAGGTACAACTTTGTAAACATTTCTATCAATTTGTTGGCTTTATCAGTCTATAACGTTTGTCTCTATTTACCAAATGCTTCAAATTGACAGCTGTACTGCGGCTGCTAACTGAAAATCGAAAATTCCTGCGATTAAATTGCAATTTCCACAACAGATGTTGGGGATTTATATATGCCTCTTTTTTTCTTTGGGTAATTGTAAGCGGATATTTATTTTTCATCATTTCCGCTCATTTACATTTTTTCCACCGAAAAAAGCAGACCTATTTGCTAATAAAAATTCAAAAGATAAACACACAAATCAAAATCATAAGCCCAAAATGAAACTGAAAAACAAACCGGAAAAAATCATATAAATGGGAGTGAAAAAGGAAAAAAAAATGCCAACAAAATTCTTGAAATTTTAAGGGTAATTTGTTTTGGGCAGCTTATTAGGGCAACACGTGCGGGGAAATACCGCGAAATCTTATTAGAAAAAATTAAACGACTTACTTGACTTTGAGCCGTGGACAGCAACCCAACCAGAAAAGAGAATAGGAACGGAAAAGTCATTTCCCAATGGGAGATTTGCATTGCTACAACTGATTGCACTTACGAATCGTAAAAAACGAACATTGCGAGCGGCGACAGCGAACAGCCATTAGGCCCACTGTGCACAGTGGGAAGCGGTGTACAGCCAGACGGTGAGGAGTGAGGATTTGGGGGATGGACAGGGGACAGAGGACAGACTCGTGTTCCCTTGCTGGGCTAATGCACAAAAGGAAATTATAATAAGCGCAGCTTTTCCCCGTACGGAAAACCCAAGTCCGGGGGCGCAAGAAATTCATAAATAAAAGACGCCGCAAAGTAGGCAATGCAAATGCCGTTTCGTTTCCCCGGAATTTTTCGTATTCTCCATATTTCGCTGGCTTTTTATCGCACTAATAAAAAGGATTTTCCCCGAACGACCAAAGATATCGTATTGAAGTCCCCGTCTCGCATTTCTTTGTATCATTTTACTGCAGGCGACGGGTGGCCGTCGAGTCTCTGGGTTCTGTGGGGGGTTCTGTTCTGCCTCCGCCGCCCTATTTATTTACTAGCCTTGTCAGATTGCAACTCACTGACTTTTCTTCTTATTTTTTTCTAGGTTTCAGTCCTCGTCTGGCTTATTCTGTTTGTTTTTCCATTTTTTTGCCTCGCTTTTCCCTTACATTCACCGTGTTTCCCTGTCTCTGTTACCTTATAAATGGATTATGGCAATTAGATGGTGTTGTGGGGAAAGATGGTGATTGGGTTGACTCGGCTGGGCAATCCATGTTCTTTGGGTTTTTGGAATCCATTAGAAAGGCTTAGGATTTGATTTGCTTAAAGATGAAATGATGATGGCCTGTAAAGGCTTATGGTAATGGGAAAAAGAATGTAGAACGAAAATGCATGAACATTTTGGATATACTATAGCTATAAATATACATAAAGAAATCATTTTGAAAGGTGGAATGGGCTAGGTTTTGGAAATGTGCGAATTTTATGAAAAATTTGAAGTCATTCTAAGTCTTAAATACTTTATTTAAAACCAGAAATATATAATAGTTTCAATAACTCAAAAGGGTTATTTTTTATAAAGTGGAAGAATTTAAATTGGTTTTGTTTCTCAATGGGAAATTGAATTAGAATTTATGGAGAATTTAATGTGGTTTTAAAGTAATAAATTTAAAGTAACTAACTTAACTACCATACTCTCTCAACTACCAAAACCCCCTGAAACTTCTTTAAAAGAACTCAAAAATTGTATGTATTTTTTACCATCCGATTTCCCCCATCATTAGAACCCCCACCAAAACAAAAACTATTACTTTTGCCAGTCATTCCCCCCACCAACCGATTGAGAAACCAATTAAAGGCGAAACAATCACCATTAGGCAGTGCCATACAAAATGATAATTCAAATGTTTTCAGCTGAGTGGCCAAAGCGAATCGAAAAGGCCGAGAACATGGAAAATATAACTAAGTATGCCGTGTTTACCGTGAAATTGAACAAATAATAAGCCAAGAAAGTAGGCGCCTGGCCAGAGATTGGAAAAAGTTCGAAAAGCGACTACTATTATTAATGATGTGGATATATCAATCGGCTGGCCAGCAGATCAAAGAGAGGTCGAGAGGTGAGCTACAAGAGGGGCAGAAATATTTACAAATTACAATTTGAACAGAGAACAGGAAAATATTTCAAATTCGAACCGTTCGAAATTCTTTGGAGCGCACAAAATGCCAACCGAAAACTAAACTAAAACGAAGAAGACTGAGTTGCTGGGTTGGGGGGAAATATGTGTATGCTAGACCATAGAGCCATCAAAGACATTTAAGCATTTTGCGGTTTTTTGTGTGCACGGGATGCCTTTTGTCCTGTGGCAGGACATGTGCAGCAAAGTGTCGCATATGTGGCTCGACTACGTTTTTTACATGATATCATAGACGGGATTTATCCGGCAGCCTGGGTCTCCGCTATTGCCAGGCATTTATGAAATTCCGTGCGGAATTTCGGGGCGGGCAACTTGAAAGCCTGAGACCGAGACCCAGAACGAGACATCCGAAAAAGATGAGCAGAGCCAACCAACTAATACCCAACGAGATGAGGTTAACAAACTGCCAGCCAAACAGAGAGACAGACCTCCTCCCTCCATGTGAGTGTGCGTGTGTACTTCTCTTACTTTTTCTAGTTTTAATTTATATGTAAATTAGCCAGGGGGAAAAAGCATCTGCTCAATGGAGGCAACTACTATTAGCACAAAGCTGTAAATAATGACAACCTGAGTGCAATTTGATGACAGTTGCAGGACAGAGTTGTGCACTCAAGACCCTTAAGCCACTGCCGATCGAACCAAATCGGTCTAAAAAATGGATGGATAAAAATATATATTAAAAGCAAAGCAAAACCTCACTTCAGCCATGAAAAATCAGGCATGAAATTGTACAATTTATGGACAAGTTCAACTTTGGTCAGACATCATAAATTAAACAAATTTTAATCAAACATAAGTAGCACAAAACAAAAAGACAGACCATCTTAACCATTTTCTCACAGTTTTCGTGATCCACAAATCACTCGAGGCGAAATGCGAATGAGGAAGAGAAGAAGCCATCTTCGGTTTTATTTAAACATTAATTAACTGTTCAGCATGGGAATGAGTAGCCCAAAATATAAATATACAGACATATATCAGGCGTGAAAGTCTGAACGAAAAATTTATGAAAGCTGACACAACATTTTAACGCCAGTTGGTAATCGACAACCTCAACGTAATCGTAATCGGGGGAAGGCAATCGCAATTGCAATCATCCACTGACAATCGTCATAATTTATGGGTCCTTCTGGCCTGGCCTGGTCTGTCGGCTTTTGGTCACCGCAAATAGCCAAACAACATAACAACTAAATTGATAAAAGCCACAAAATAAAAAAAAAGGGAAAGAACAAAACGGGAGCAGATTGTTAAGGTTCCTATAAAGAGTCGTACTTGGAATGCACTTCTGTTTGAAAAGAATAACCAAATTATATAGAATGTAGTTATAATTAATGTGAAATGTTGAAATGTCCTTGGTTTGGTTTATTATTAAAACCAATATCGTTTTTTAATGGGCGTATGTATTAGAGTAAGAATAGGGTTGACAGAAAATATCGATAAGCCCATTATATAAATCTATCTTATGCGAACATTTTAACTTTCGATATTCTGTTATAAAAAAATAAATATTAAATAAAAAAATATAAAGACCATTTCTTTTATAGAAAATATATTAAATATCTTTCTCTTTCATCTTTTTCGGTAAGAAAAATATGTTATCAATATTTTCCGATAATAAAAATTCGATATATGAAAATTCACAAATTTTTGGAAAAGCTCGATATTAAATCGATCTATTTATTGATGAATTAATTATTTTCATCACCTAATAAAATTCAGTTTTAAGCAACTCCATTTTGATTTGACATTATTAGTTTATCTTAAATCTACTATCTATAATATTATATATATATATAATTAAAAGGCTTAAAATAATTTTTTCCTAATTTATAAACCCACCATCTAAATCCCTATATTCCCCTCCATATTTTTAGGGTATATAAAATACCAATTGAAACGAAGCCTCTGGCAATTGGGGAAAGAGGGGAGTGGGATTGGGAACTGAACTGAACTGAACTGAAACCTTCGGGAGCTGCTGCTGCTGCTGCTGACTGACAGCAATCGAAAGCTATGCAATAATAATAACGACTGGACGTGGAGAGGTGAGCCCGGACAGGGAGCAGCTGCCAACATTCACACGTCATTTAATTTCGATTAGTCGTCGTCGTCGCCGCAGAGAGAAGTTGGTAAGACAAACAAATAAAGCGACAAATGCAATAATGTCGAATGCGGATGGAAGGCCAAATGCTTTGTGGTCAATACTTGCTCACACTTTGTGTCTCTGGTAATTGTCGCCTTTCGACCACGAAAAATGTACAAAATGCCTAATTGGCACTTGGAAACAGACCTTAATTATTGAATTCTCCCCTGAGTACCTTCGATCTTTGATCGCTTTTTTATTATTGGTTTATTGCTGATCGAAGTTGCAGGTGAAAATCTTGGAAGAGCAGTCACATTTTCATTTTGATTGATGATTAAATTTGAAATGAAAAAGAAACCAAGAGGTGCTGAGAAATCCTCTAATGAACTCACAACCTACATCCGCTTCTGGTTCTGTATTTTCACTGATTAAACCATGAGAAATGGCCTGGGGTTGAACTATTAGTGACAAGCTTTGAGTGAGGTTTTTAGTTTGAATGAAACTGGGAATGGGAATCACATTGGTTTATAAAGGGGAAAGAAATCATAAGGTTTATTATGAATATATATATTTATTAAATTCCATACTTGAAATAAAATCGTTTAGAGTAATTATCAATAAATTTCCCAGCTTATAAAACGACTTTCCTTAAATACTATTTAAAAATGTTCATTTACACATCTTAATTTCCTATTATAACTTATTTAATCCACTCTGCCCAATTCTCCCCCCTGAAACATTCATCAAAGCTGCCCAAATTAGGCCAAAAAACCCAAACCAAATCCCTTACCAAAAACTCTACGCAATAGGCCTGCTGCACCCAAAGGCTAAAAAAGGAAAATGTTTTCCCAGAGCGTTTAACACCAGCCAGTTGGAGGCCCCCCAAAAAAAGTGGGCGCCCTTAACCCCCCCAAAGTGTGAATGAAATAAGTTGGAACAACACGGCAACAGCAACAATTTTTCGCTTTGAAAATGATTATTAGGTCAGTTGCGGCTGACAGGACGAGGAAAATGGAAAAGCAGGGCGGCGGCGGCGACGGCGGCAGCTGGACAAACGCAGCCGAAGGCAATGGCCAGGACAAAGACCTCGAACAGGAGGGCAACAAGGGGTTAAGCCGGGCAGAAGAAGCAGCAGCAGGCAGGAAGGCACCAACTCATACGAAAATAGCAGGGATTCCTTTTGAAGTTTACGCACAAGTATGCCTTGGAAATATAACCCCATCGAACTCCTGAAAGCCCAGGATGCAGGATAATAATTAACGCAATAATCATCGATGAATGTGGGTAGGAAAATGAGAGGAGCAGAAAAGCCAGGGAAAATTATAGAGACAAGAGAGAGAGGGGAAATAAGGTAAAGTCTGGCAACTTGGTGGTTTTGTAGCTAAGAGTTGGAATTATGGAACAGGTAAAATAGGGTAAATATATAGAAATTAAGATTAAATTATGCTCTTTATATTGTAATTAACAAAAATAATTTCAAAACTTAATTTATTTTTTATAATTTACAATTTCTGGGAATTGACTTTTCTTAAGTTATTTTACTTATTAGTTTATATCTTGGGACTTCAAGCTGCCATTACAATGAACTTGCACATATTTTAATATATTTGTTAGCTTATTTTATATCCTTTCTATATTTAAATAATAAATGTATATATCCTTTAACTAATTCAGATATTTAGTTTCTATTTTAGCTACATTTCCCTCTAATAAACCTTTGACATCACTGAAAGGAAGCTGCTGGCCGGTCAATGCTTAAAATGATTAACGCGCTTAACCCGTTGGTGCTCAGGCATGCGCTCGGCACCCTTAACCCCCCCTTGCCGGGGCCCGGCCCCCACTCGTCCATCGCTGGCCAGCGTGTGTTCATTTTGTAATTTGCGTAGGTGATGCCATGGAATTTGATTTTCACACGTGTTGCTTGCCAGCTACTGCTGCCTACACCTGGCCCCTCCCACCTGCCCTTACTATGCGCATCCCGCCCCCTTGTCCTTGTTGCTCATGTTAATGTTAATAATAATGGAAATGCTGGGTGTGTGCAATTATCTTCCATTTCATTGATTCTACACACGCGCCACATAAAAATAGAAAGCGCTGCCAGAGAAAAACATAACCAGAGGCCTATCAGAGGGCCTTAACCCATTAGGAAAGCGACAGCAGATGGAGATGAAAATTGGTATGCGAGTGTACTTTACACTTATTTGAAAGGTGTCAAGGTTTGGGGAAAATCTAACGAGGGATTAAAGAGACATACGGATTTTTAAGGAAGATGTATCAAAGGAATTTAAAGGGTTTTGGTTCTTCAACGATATGCAATTAATTATATTTACATTTCCCAAAAAAAAACCCCTCCAAGCTGAATATAAAACCTACTTCCTGCTGAAATTCCTCAAACAAAAGATTCGGCCTGTGTTAAATTACCTTTCGGTCAGCAATTTACCTGCTTCGGGTAGCCTCAACCTCGAATTCAATAATTTCTTATGGATTGAAGTTGGCTGGCAAGTTCAAAGCTCACCATAAGGCCAAAAAGGAGAGAAAAGGCACACCAAAAGAAGAGGCAGTACGAGAAGATGAAATAGTAATAACAATAATCATAAATACTACAGCGGGACGATGACAACCCTAAAACATTCGAGAGACCAGCTCATGACAGGAAAATCTGCACAAGCTCAAGATGGAATCGCAGGGAATCACAGATAAATTGTGTAAGTCATGGAACCAAAGGGGGAAAATAAGAAAAATATAAAAAAACGGGTAATTGAGAGGGAGAAAAAAAGAAAGAAAACCCCAGCACTACGTGAGTAGGAGGCTGAAATGTTGCGCGTGCGCAGAAATTGAAATGAAAATTGCTGGGCAGCGAAATCATGAACTCGGTGTGCCTTTTTTTTTCTTTTTGTGGGAAGAACCTCTTTCCTGATAAGTCATGGGAAGATCTCCACAGAGAGATATGTATATGCTTTAATTGCTCAATTGTTGTGTTGACAACTGGCGGCTTAAAAAATGTAAATATTTGTATTAAGCCACATAAAAAAAGGGTTACAAACACACATTACCCCACAACAAAGTGTAATGGATGATTTTTTTTTTGTTTTGCAAAATGCGAAAATCCCATTAAAAAGCACGCAATTATGGAAGCTAAAATGCTAAAATGTCTTGGCCTCATTTTAATGGCCAGATAAGCATCGAGGCTCTCTCCTCTCTCTCCCTCTTGGCCATTTTGTCCAAACGAAATGTTTGCGTGTGCCGGGCAATTTATCAAAACATTTGATTTAGTTGTAAGAAAGCATTTTCAACTCAATTTCAGTTGGATGTTCGGGACCCTCTCATGCCGTCTTCATATAGCAAAAATGGCAGCTTACATGGCGGCTCCTGGGACTTGAGGGTCCTTGCCTTCTCCAGCGGCGCACTATGGGGCAAAAGATACAGATACTATACAAAAATCTAATTTTTCATGGCAACGGATCGTAAAAATTGTTATTGCATTCGACAGGTAATAGTTCAAAGGGGTTGAATCCAAAAAATTATTCAAATCGGTTAATTATTAAAAAAGTTACACATGTTCAAAGTTGAACCTTTTTTGGGTTGCAAAAAAAGGAGTTCGTTTTTTAGAAAAATTCAGACTTTGAGGTCGATTTTTAGGTAACATATGTAACCGACCGGCATTGTTATGGTCTCTATCGAAAGGGACATCAAATCCCGATAAAACCAAGGTAGAATGAAATTATAATATTTTTTGCACGTGCAGGCATACTTGTTTTACCAAAGTTCTAATTTTTCACCTATTTTTCAACTTTGATGGAATGTCAAAAATGAGACTACACGAGATGATGGGTTTGGCGTATGAGGTGTTGTT